>JACGTJ010002484.1:24826-36819 GCA_014858695.1 Chrysomya rufifacies | reverse complement strand
AAAAAAACTGCATGACGGGTATGTCTGTATATACGAATATGTTTATATTTTAAATAACTGCAATACGGAGGAGGCACAAATTTGCAAATGCATTGCAATAAAAATAAAAATCAAGAACAACCAACGTCATCCATATGAAATACTTGAGCAATAATAAAGAAATAACGTATAAAAAAATATCGTAAATATACTTTTTTTTGTACACAAATACATACACATATCGATACATACACAAATAAAAAACGAATTAAGAAAAAGATACAAAGAATGCAATGCATTTTTGAATGTTTGCAATTTTATCTGATGAATTTTTCTGTTTGCCTGGTATTTGTGTACAACGATGTTGTAACTTGTTAACATGGGAAAAATGCAAAAATATCATCGTCATCATCATCGAGTCTTCATTGTGTTAATGAAAATAAAAGACAATCACACACGATCAATATTCTGTTACTCTTTAGTTTCTCCCTGGTTGAACTGTAATGAATAAATTTTTCTCTTTTAATTTTGTGTAAAACTGTCACAAATGAAAATGAAAAAATATCGAACAATTTTACTGTTATTAAAAACTGCTACCGGTTTTAAAAATTCAACAGTTGAAATCAAAGTGAAGCCATTTCATATGAAATTAAATTTGAAAAACAAGAAATCTATTAATAGAAAATGCATTTTATTTCGTTTAATATCGAACGATTAATAGAAATGTAATATAATAGATTTTTGTGCATGATTTTAAGAACAATATAAAACGAGAAGTGTATAAAAAATGTTTCACTACATTAAATCACGCAATCACAAGTTTAATTATTAGACTGAAACTTGCTGAAAACAAATAGATTTAAAAGGTAACTAAATATTTACCATGTAAAGGTAACTCAAATGAACATAATACATTTCCCCATTTCTGTTATTTTTCATGAAAACAAAAAATAATAATTTAACTGGTAAGGAGAAATGCATAGAAATAATAATAATGATTTGGCCATTAATGATTGCATTGTCTAAGACAACATAATTATACAAAATTGAAAACAAGATTGTCTGAACAAAACAAAATGGCAAATGGACTCACTTGTCTGTCTTTAAAGCAGGTCTGCTCCTCTTTTTATATCCACCATCAAAAAATAATGGGGATATATTGGGTTTGTCATTCCGTTTGTAACATGTTAAATATTTGTCTAAGACCCCTGGGTCCTGGTAAGATTCTAATTCGATCTAGAGATGTCAGTCCGGAGGAGCTAGGATGACGAAATTTGGCACAAATATTTATCTTATATAAGGTTTGTTTGGTATTAAAAATGGAATTGGAATTTTATTATAAATAAGGAAGTTATAGAACAAAAACCCCATGAAAATCTGTAATGTTGGAGCATTTTATTACATAATACGTCAGAAATAATGAAACGGATGAAGGTACAAAGATGAAATTTAAGGTAAAACATAATATAGTAGGGAAACTAAGATGCGAAAAAAGGAGTGACCCACCCATTTTTTCGCCCGATCATAAAAATATGCCTTATTAAGCATATTTCGGCCTAAATATGATAGGAAAGAACGTACAAAGATGAAATTTTAGACTGACTTGTTAGATAGTAGGAAGAATATTGAATAAATGGGAGTGACACGACCACACACAAAAATTCGTGATTTTGGTGTATGTTGTGATATATGTCTCATATGTGAAATAAATGGAGGGTAACGATGAAATTTTCGATGTATCGTTAGTCAGTATGAAGTAACTAGACAAAATAAGGAGTGCTCCACCCACTTTTCCGTACGTCTATAAAAATCTGTCATTTTTAACATTTAGTACATATATCACAAATATCTTACGGAAAAACGTACATACGTCATTAGACAGTAATGTTAGACGCAATAGACTTTTGTGTTTCCTCCTCCCAAATAATGTCAGATTAAAATATATGGAATTTGTATTTTGTCACAAATATGAAACGATGAAATTTTCGATGCATCGTTAATTAGTAAGAAGTAACTTGGACAAAATATATATTAAAATACTTTAATATATTTTGATGGTGGGTATTAAAGATTCGGCCAAGCCGAATATAAAATTCTTACTTGTTAATATCTGTGGATGTGTGCCTAAATTAGTTTGTAATTTTCATAAATTAAAAAAGAAAGGGAAAGACAATAGAGATTCGGTTGTATGAAGAATTGTGTAATAAAATATAAACTAAATTGAGCGATTTAAAAATTTGCATTACTAGATTTTGATATAAAGCGGTAATTGTAAACAGAATTCACACTGGAATTTTGAAACACGTTTCAATTTTTAACATCTTACAGAAAACATAAACAGATGTCGAAATATTTTTTTCTTTTTTTCAGTTTGGCAAACTAAAAAATTTGAAAATCTAGATACGTCTTTTAGATTTATATAGATTGTTATTCCGTATAAAACATGTCAAATTATGCATCTAAGACTCAAAAATGCCTAAAATATTTTGGGTTATCGAAACATTTTGTGTTTATCTGGTCCTTTGTTAGATCTGCAGAATGATCGATGGCACTATCGATAATAACCATATTTGTTTACTATGGATGCTATCTTTGTTTTTCATTTCGATGACAATATATCGAATACAAAATAATATCTAACTTTGTTGTCTCATGAATAAAAATAGCTAGAATATTATTTCTTTGAAGAATATTATATATAATGGAACAATTATCGACATCCAGCTCTGCAGAACCATTGTCTGTCTGTCAGAATATGGCTCCAACGGATTCCAATGCTCATTTCCAATACCAAACGGAACGATTAATTATAGAAACGGGTCAAAATCGTTTATATACAAAAAGATATGAAATAAAGACAATGAAAAAAACTTGCCCGTACTTTTGACAAATCTCAAGGGATTTATTTGCGGAATGTCAATCAAGTACTCTAGAAACTGAAAATTGCGATTGTCAAGAAATTGTAGTCTGCGTCCTTGTAAGGCTTGACAGTCACATAATAGATGCTGCGCTGATTTTTATTTTTCCTCATCAAAAAACATGTAAATGATTTTTTAAAGGAGGATATCAATAGGGAATATGATTTATACCTTACACCACCATAGGTGGAGAGGTTATAATGCGTTTGTTCGGATATTTGTAGTATAGAGATAATTTTTTTAAGAGTCACCTCTAAATATACCGTTAAAATCAGAATCAATTTCTGAGTCAATTTTTTAAGAAATTTACCATATATAATTTTTTATTGATATTAACTTATGTTGCAAGTTTTATTCTAATCCGCTCAGTATTTCACCTAAAAATGATAAAATAAGTGGTTATAATTGGTCTATTATTTTACCTAGTCCACTTACAAATAAATCCTCCGTTATAAGGTTTTGATTCGGAATTTTATTTAAATTGTTGTCCTGATTGACACAAAGACAAAACGTATTTGAATTTGATAAGTATTACTTCACCAATTCTTAAATATGAGAGTAAGATTCGGAATTTTAGTAAGATTCGAAATTTGACACAAAGACAAAACGTATTTAAATTGGATAAGAATTACTTCGCCTTGCATAAAGTGGTGTTACTTCTTTAACTTGTTATATAAGGCCACCGATATAAAAATTCATAAATATATACTTAAAGAATAGTTGACTAATAATACAAAAATTGCTGATTATATGCAATACTAAATTAAATCTCGAATGCCTTTGGCGATGTGATATCTAAATTAATAATTGCTATGATTTTTCTTTATTTATTCTCAAAAACTTACTTAAATAACTTTATCGTTCGTTATCGAGTTAAATAAAAGATATTAAGTGCGTATACGTTATACAACGAATGTTTGTTCTCATGCAGTTCAGTTGTTTTCAAGTTGTTAAAAGATTCTAAATAAATAGAACCAGTAATTTTTTTTCGCTTTAGAATTAACATTTATCTTGTCGCAAAAGTTGCAATATTTATTACTTAAACACACCCATCAAATACTTCCTGCTTAGTTTTTTTTTTTCAATTATTTTCATTTTTTATTTCTTGAGCAATTTAATCATAAAGTAAAGTCTTACGCAAATTAAATACACACACACATATACATTTTATTAAAAATATTAAAGAGATTTTAAATTTGAATAAAATTATGGAATTTTATATTCTTAAGAAAAAAAAAAACGTATAATAGGGTTTTTACATTCGTGTTAATACAAATAGAATTGGATTTTTCATGTCGATTGGAATCAAAGTTATTTTGATAATTTAAATCACTCGCGGATTTAGAGGAATGGAAATGGGAATTTCCTTCACCAAGAAGATGTCCAGATTAGCGATGTCCACTTTGGTACAATTGTACGTATTTTGATACAATTCGAAACTGAAAAGGGCAATGGTACTTGGATGACCAATTATGTAAAATTTTAGTTTTCGCCAATTTAAGGCAGACGTAGATTTTTTATATATAAACCTGGGGTAATTTCTTATATATAAAAATCGATAAAAATGTAATGAAAACAGTCATAATTGGAAGAACTCGATAAGAACAATAATGCCTTAAGAGTCTGAGAAAATTGAATGATTTATTTTAATATCTGTAAAGTTCATACTTATAGTTTTAGATGTTGCACTTTCAATATGTCAATTTATTGATTCACTTAAAAAAATTGATGTTGAGAACCAAAAAATTTGGGGAAAAATGTGAGCTAAAGCTCATCAACCGGCAATTGATTGTACACGGAAGATTCTGCTATATTATTTAAAAGATAAAATAGGTCAGGTAATGTTGAGAGTTTTTAAACTGTGTCATTTGCAAAGAGAAATTTAAATTTTTCTCCATGATAACACATGTTGAATGAATATAGTATCGTGGCATTAAAATATGTGGCTTCTTTATAGATTTAGTTTAGTACTTAAGATTTTTGTGTTTCTCTTTTCATTTTCACAATCGAAATGCTATATTTTTGCATCAATGAGTTTTTGTTGAATTAGAAATTTGATTCTTTATAGATTAGTAGTACGAGTAATAAGATATGAATAATATTTTCATGTTTCTCCATAAATAGCTATGAGTATTTCTTTTTTACTTTCTTTTTATTTTCATTGTTTTCTCGTATGAACATCTAATATTCGTATGAAAAATAGTAACAAAATACCCACATTATTAAAACGAATGTTAAAGAAAGAGAAATATTTGATTTTACACTATTAAAGTTGAACTTAAAGGTTATCAAGTTAGTATTATGAAAACATGAGCCTAACTAAGGGCTGTCAATTATTCGACATTTATTTTTATCCATTCAAGTTTATACTATTAGAAATTTTAATGTTGATTTTATTTTGTAATGAAGTGCGTAAATATTTAATGCCAAATTTATCTTATTTCTGTGTATCTTTATATATTAAGAGAAAATCTGAGAAAGTCGATTTAGAACATAATGATGTTAATCAAATAATAACTCAGTTCAACACAAGCGCCTGGCATCGGAATCATTCAGAAAGTAATTGAATGTTGTAATTCCTTTAAATGATTTGAAATGTTCTTCAAAGTAGCTGCAGATTTAAATGAATCTCCAAATTGCATTTTTTTACTAACAAATATATTGTGAATTCGAATCTGTTCAGTATTTTGAATAGTCCCAATACCAATGAACGTCTTGAAATAGAGATTTGAGTACAACCAAATTTTTCTAGCTTAATTATTTGTAAAATTTAGTGAAATTTTTACTATTTTATAGACCTTAATTTAATGCCAAATTTCACGCAAATTAGTTTTTTTTAAATTCATCTAGTCCCCTTCACAATTTTGTAGGTATTTTGATGAAATGTTTTATATTAATATAAGGATGAAGGCAATATATTGGCCATGATCTGTTCATTATTTCATTAAGCTCCATGTAGAGTATCAACTAATCAGGCCTGAACGACTATGGCTTTGATACTTGTTTTTCTGTTGTTTCGTTACAGTTCATATGTTGTGGGTCAACATATCGTCTGAGCTCTTTAAAAAGTAACAAAGAAATTCTCATTAATGTTTTACAATTAATCGATAGAATATTTAAATAATTTAAAAAAGTCATAAAATACAAACCTTGATATTTAAAATCATACTTTTGTACGATTTACTATTTTAATTATTTACTATTTTACGCTTAAATTATTCTTAAGTGTAATTCAAACTCAATGAAAATTTTGTTAAATCTAATGAAATCTATTCGTATAACAACTACAACAATAATAAATAAATAAAACTTTTTAATTTACAATATTTTTTGATTGCAACTTGAACTATTTTTGTTGTAACTATTTCTAAGCCAACAATAATTTAATGCAATATTTGTATGCATGTATGTATGTGTGTTTATACTGACCTACTCACTCATTCACTCCCCAAAAATGTTGGCAATAAGCTAAAAATTATGTGCAGTTAAAACTCTGATTTGAGTAAATACTTATGTATGTATTAAATCATTTCATGTAACCGTCAGTCCGTCTGAAATGTGTTGCAAACTAAAAAATACGCGTTAGTATTTGTATTTTTTTTATGTGCTACATATATTTTTCAACATCTAACCTAAACTTATGATGTGCATGAACTTTGTTGTTACATGTCCAAATCTTATATAAACGTTTGTTGCATATACATACTGGGTACATGAAACGATCTTAATGGTGCCATTTGACTTAATATTCCAGTTGCTAAATTAATTTTAAGGTTAATTTAAAAGTTTTAAGTTTTAAAAAAGTCAAAAGAATTAATATAAAAAAGAAACAAAGTGAGGTTATGTAATATTTGTATTTGAAATAAATAAAACATTTTAACAGGAAAGTTATTCATCGTCGTATAATTATTACTTTTTGATAATCTATACTAAAGATTTTTTATAAAAAATAATAATACTTTTAGATATTTTTTTTCGATGAGAAAATTTAAAGTTTATTTGCAAGTTGTAGTTTCACACAAAATTCTTATGCATTATGCGAAAAGTGAATATTATGTTTAGATATTATTGTTAATGATAAATTGTACTATGTTTTTATATTAGATCCGTTCCAGTAGAATGGACCTATTGCAATTTCGAAGGAAAAAGACTTCTCAAACTGTTAGTGAAATTTGCTGAATAAGAAACTTTAGCCTCCCTACATTAGGTGAATAAAGATTTAAAATGTTGGTCTTCATTTATAGTGAAGTATGTTATTCCGTTTGTAATTTCTACATTTTTCATCTGAAACTCCATAAATTATGAAAAAATTAAATTTATTATAGTTATTTTTGGTTTCCTAAAAAAAACCACGCCAACAAACACTCAGAACCATATCCTATATCTTTGTTTTGGATTTGTGAAGCCGATATAAAAGATGAAAACTTAATTAATTTTTGGAGAATTTTTCGGTGTTACCAAATTCGACCATCTGGAACGTACACCAAAAACTATAAAACGATAGCATGATTTTTTTCTCTCATTAAAATTTTTGAAATTTTTCAAATCGGACAATATTTAGAAGAGTTGTTGTGAAAAATATACTTAATAAAATTTGTTTTTGTTTAGATAATAAAAGGCAAACTAGGTACACCATCTACCTGGAAATGCCCTACTTAAGATATATGATTTTATAGAAGCATTTTTTTAATACTGGTATCAAAGTTTTTCAAAATATTTTTGACAAATATCGTAATATTTGTAATACAGCGAAAATATTCGAATGAATATTAAGTTAAAGCGCGAAAAATTTTCAAATCAAATAGAAAACTGAAAATAATTTTAAATATTTTTTAAAGCATTTCCCGTATTGAGTGAATTTTTACTTTACGTGTTTTCCCACATAATTTCTTTTTGTATATATAATACATATTTTGAAAGCTTAAATATTTTTACGCTTAAAAATCTATTCAAAAATATTCTTTAGGTTCACAACACAATTGTATTCCCCCTATTCATTGCATGGCATAATCTTCTTTTTTATCAATCTCCATATTAACTCAATTCTTTTAAGTTTCTGACTATATAGATTAGAAGAAGGTGGAGGAGGAAATTTTAATTCATATATCGTATGTTTTATGTAAGTTGATATTTCTGTATATCTACATGTATGTATGTTCATATGTTTGCAACAATTTAAAACAAAAAGGCTTGGCTTATTACGAACGCCAAGCTCTCTTGGACAATAAACTAGTTCAAGCATTGTACTGCTTAAAGCTTAAGAAATCTTGTTCGTTGAAACATAGTATTCAGATACGAGTATTTTTAATTGCTAGTACGAGAGTTTGTAAATATTTAAAAATGTTGTTTACTTACATTTGCCAATATGGTCAAATGGTACATGGCTTGTTTTTCAAAATCCAATGGTCCCAATAAAAATATAGTTCCTTCTGTTGTTTCAGGAGAAACAATTTTTTGTCTTATGGCAAAAAGGGAAGAGCCCTAGAATAATAAATATGTAATAAAAAGAATAAATAAATAAATAAAAAATGTTTAATTTATACATCTAAAGTATGTAAAGTTAAAATAGTAAAAATATTTCTTAAAACTTATAATGATATTTAAATTGAAACATACCCATAATTCGAGGTAGACTGGTTTCTGGAATAATGGATTTTTACGTGCGATCACATAATCCAATTCGGTGCCCCGTTTAGCATCCTGTAATGAAAATAATATAGTGTAACAGTTAGTATGTAGTGATCAATCAATATAAATTGTAATGATGATTTATGTAATTAAATATACAAAATGTTTATAATTTCCTAACTTTTATTAACAATTCAGCAACAATAGTAAAACATATTTCTAAAGCAGACACGAGAATCATTTATTAACAAAATAATTATAAAAAAAAACAGAAAATATGAGTGTGGGCTGTCAAACAAAAGAAATCTTTGTTGCGATCATCATGATCTATTATATTAAATTATTCCATCCACACTCTTTAACTCAATTTTACTATTGTTGTTATTGTTACATATAGAGTTGTATTGAAATGTTAACTAGCTTTTTTGTGTTTTTATTATTTTCTTCAAGTTGTTGTTCATTGTTGGTACGCTAGGTTGTCCCATTGGAAAAAAAATATAGAAAAAGATAATTGTATTAACAACTGGTCTATATAACCTATTTAAAAAATTAGATATTGACAAATCTTTTAGCGATTTTCATGTATAAATATGGTTAAAATTTTTTATCAACATTTAGCAAATTTGTATGCCCACTTTATAGGGTATTCCCCCTCTTGAAAAAGTAGTTCTACGGGACAACCTAATGTACAGTGAGTTGTAAAAATGTTTATGAAAATATGAAATTATGCAGCATTTTTTAGAACAAATTGAAACGACTTGCTTATTTTTATGTAGGTAATCCTTATATTAATTTAACTCTGAACTTTTGAATAAAGTGTTGATGGAATTCTGTCATATCTGTACCATTTGTAGCTTATAAATATTTCTCAAACAAATGATATGAATGCAAAAAGAAAAAAAAGAATGCAAAAACACTTTAATACGGGAATGCGATCGTTATTTTATAGATATCTTGAAGATTTATTATAATTATTATTTGGCTAATTGATCCAGTATTTAACCTTTATCGCACTAAGAGGTCAAATTTTTAAGACCTAAATTCTGTTCATGCATTTGATTAAAATCAGTCCGTATTTCAAAAATTGCTTTTAAATGAATCCTTCCAAATCATTCTTAAGACTTAAATCATGTAAACATTTTCATTAATACAAAATTGGTTATAAAGATTGAGACTCTAGTGCTTCTGACTTCTAGTAAGTTAGTTAGATTTATTAATGCAAAATGTTGTACACAAATATTTAATACGAATGAAATCCTTTCTTACAAAACTATTCTCAACCAAAATGTTGCCTCATAAGATCCTTCATATATACTTATGTGTTATATCCGACTTGTTTTTAAATATTTCATGTTTACATATTTGGTTACGAAGGTTAAGAAGTCTCTAAATCTTTCTGACTGGAAATAACTCTGTCAGTTTGTCTTCAATTTAATAAATTTATGTATGTGTGTATTATAACATATATAAAATATAATATTAGTGACTCATCATAATTAAGGATAATTGCACTTTGATAATGGTGTTGGTGGTAATGTTCTTATTGTTGTTGTCTTTATATATATTGTATTTAGTAACACGTTCCCATTACTATTCTTTTTATCTACAATATACTCATATTTTAAACGTTATTAATTTATCTACCTCTAATCATATATGTCTTTTTTCCAAAAAAAAGGCTTAATGGTTTTGCTTTGTCAAGATTTTTTGGTTTTAATAAAAATAGTTGAATTGCAAATTATATATGCCCCAATTTTAATGGAACGTATGAATTTGAAAACAATTTTTTTTTTCTGAAATAAAATAATGTAAACAAAATTAATAAATAATTTTAAGGATTGAAATTAATCAAAAAAATTTACCTTAATATTTTCCTAACTCATTAAAATTTTGAATTTTTTTAAAAAAATTTGTTGGTAATTGTAAAAAAAAACATATCCAGTATTTGGAATTGTGAAATATGGCTCAAGAAAAATGTTCCAGACAATTTTCAAATTTGTTCAAGAATTATTATAATATATATATATATATATATGTATAAAGTTAAAATAAAAACAACAAAATTAAAATACAAAAAAGAAAGAGATGGATCATTAATCAATTGGACGGACGTTTCCAACATTTACGTTTATTTAGTTGATGGTAATTTATCGTTTAAGAATATTAAACACAAACTATACGTGCCACATCATATACAACAACTTCCAACTTATACATACGATCGTCAGTCTGGGCAATTTGTTATTTCTTTTTACGCTTATTTTTTATCTCTTTATTTTTTTTCTTTTTTCGTTTTCTGAAGAATTCATATGAATGGCCTTAAAAGGTCTTAACCGGCTAAAAATAATATTAAAGTTCTATTAAAATAAAATTTATTAATTCTTATAATTACGAATTTACCATAACAAATGTGTTGTTATAGAAGTCCGTTGAAGTATGTTCGTACATACACAAGTTACGCTAATATTGAAGAAATCAGAATTAATCTAAGATCTTGAAAAAATTAACCTTATCCAATTTATTTCCTATGTTTTTCGAGTTATGTATTTAAAACTCGAAAAATATAAGAAATAAGATATGTTAGCATACTTTCTTTTATAAATATGAAATAAAAAAAGAAACATCAACAACTAAATCGCACTATAAAAATTGTCTGAAATTTAGTTGTAAGGTGCTAATGTCAAACTCAATTTCAGCGATCATGTCTTCAATGAACTCAACAGAACAATATCACTCTCCTAGACATTAGCAATATCTAAAAAAAAACATTGTTTACGACATTGTCTTCCATACAATTGCTAAAAACATTACTAAACGAAACTACTGTCTACTACTGAAGACACTGTAACATATTTTATAGAAAATGAGATTAATAAGGCTACTGTTTAAGACAACGTCTTTTGTCTTATCGTTGAGCAAGCTGAATGGTAAACAATATGTGTGAAGTTGTCGTTCTTCTTGTCCTTAGCCTCGCATTTTGTAATCAAAATCAACACACAATGGAAGACTCTGTTGCTTATTGTGTCATGGAAATTGTCTTCTAAGACCATTTAAACAACTGGGTTGAGAACAAAAGTTTTTATACCCACCATCAAAAAATTATAGGGGTATGTATATTGGGTTTGTCATTCCGTTTGTAACATGTTAGAATATTCGTCTAAGATCCCAACATGTATATATATTCTGGGTACTGGTAAGATTCCAAGTGGATCTAGTGATGTCCGTCTGTCTGTCTGTCTGTCTGTCTGTCTATTGAAAGCACGATAGAGACCGCACCGGATGAGCTAGGAAGACGAAATTTGGCAGAAATATTTTTATATAGGGTTTGTTTGGTATTGAAAATGGGAGTTGGATTATAAATAAAGAAGTTATGGAACAAAAACTCATAAAAATCCACCATTTTGAAGCATTTTACCACATATTATGTCATAAATACGAAACGGAAGAAGCTACAGTGATGAAATTTGA
>JACGTJ010002484.1:0-20450 GCA_014858695.1 Chrysomya rufifacies | reverse complement strand
AAAAGACACAACATGTCTGTGTTAAAAATTTCTTAATAAAAAAATTCCTTTCTAGCCCTTATTTTCACTGCTGTTAGCCCTTGATCATGTGGCTATTAGCCCTTTTTAAGTTTGCTTAATATTTGGAAATTTGATCCAGAAATTGGTCATCTTTTACTGTATGAATCTGAAGAATATTCATATCTTACGTTTCCATACATTTTAAAATTTAAAATTTTTTTATTAATTTCTTTGAATTTAAATACTATAGAAAAATTTGGGATTAAACTACGATTTTTGTCGGAACTAAAGTTATATATAAAGAGAGCATTAATTAAATCTCGCTCCTAATGATGAAACAATTTTTTGTCAAAGTTAATAGTAACGAAAAAAGTGGTATTACTTTTAATATGTTAATTTAGACCAAAATAAATTTGAACCGTACAGTTTATTAAATGATAAAAACAAATAAGAAAAATAACACATTTTCTTTATACCAAATGTACTGTAATTTTTTCATTGGACTAATGGCGTGTGTCATTTGTGTCAATTGCCTTCCTTAAAACCATCAAACAATATCTTCATCATCATCATCATTATCTATTTTTGTTGCCTTTCATTATTGTCACTTGATTTAAACCACATTTACTAACGGCTGTCATTAAAATAAAAACAAAAAACCGTTGAAAACAATCATAAAAGCGTTTTTCATTGTTTCTTTTAGTTCATTCAAGATTTTTATTTTATTTCTTGTTCTCGTTGTAACTAATGTAAAATTAAAAAAAAAATGAAGAATAACAATAAAAATGTTTTCGTTTTTTTTTTTATTTGTACTTTAACTATTTTTATGACATGTTTTTAAGATTGTACACTTTTGTTGTTTTAAATCTTTATTATTGCCTTCATCATCATCATCATCTTCATACAATCATCAACGTCATCATGTTTGATGTTTTCTGGAGTAGAACATTTTTTATATCACTTTTCTTTTTGTATGAAATATTAAATGGACAGTGATTTAGAATAACATAAATGATATATTTTCGTCTGTAAGTTGTTGCTTTTTAATTGATATTGTTTTTGTTTTCTTTATTCTTTCAGGGCATGTTTTGTGTAGGTATTTCAACTTTACTAAAGTATTTAATTAGAATTTATGACAACGGAAACAGTTGATACATTAAACGGATTTCTTTTTTAATTATCATACAAACAAGAAATCCCATAAAAATAAACATTTTAAAGAAAATATCTTAAAGAAAACTTGAGCAATTATTTTTTTTTTTAACAGTAAATTTTTAATGACCCTATTTAATTATATACATGTTCCGATATGTCAATGAAATGTTCCTAGTATAGAATTATATATAAAGGACCTACACTGAAAGGAAAATTCGTACTTAAATCAATACGTAGCAGTGTTCGTTGTATCTGATTTTAGAATGGTGTTGTTTCTTTTTTTACGGCATTCATTTTTAATAACTTTAACATTTTATATAATTTATTTAGATAAATCAATTCATATAAATTACTTCTTATTTTTAAACTTGACTGAGAGACGAACTGCTTCCTTTTAAACTTTTCATATGTTTCAGAGCTGTGCTAGCTTAATCAGTGTTGTTGAGTGCGTTACGCTAAATGCATATAAAATATTCACTGTCATTCTACATTTACAGCTAAGAGTCTCTCAACCAGCATTGCCATTTTAGTTCAATTGGAACAAAATTTGTGATCCGATTTTTTATCATGTATTTTTAATTATTTTAATTAAAAATAATTACAATGTGTTCAATACTTCTTTATATTTCCACTAAATAAAAACTAATCGTTAGTGCCAAATATTTGCCATTTGAGAACCATAGCTTACAATTAGATAATAATACCAAGCTACCCAAAATTGTTCTAAGTTAACCCTAAAAACTCAACACTCACCATATTATGCGGTAAATATAAGTATGTCGTGAAAGGTTTACATAAATATGGGCGGTTTAATTTAGACCCTGCAACAATTTTTTGACACAACAAGTTATGACATTTAATTTTTTCTAAATCTGATGAACCTTATCATTATAAGTTGGTATAAGTTGCCATATTTTTGGCATATTTTGACTAAAAAATTCGTACGATTTTTTTTTTGGCACATCTGCTACAAACTATCACTTTATTTTGATTAGCTCCCATCAAAATATATATCATTAGAAGAAATATATATTATTAGAAGAAAGTAGAACTTGATCAAGGGGTTTCTACGTCCTTCCAGAATATATTATTGATTTCCGGATCAATTGCAGTTAGTACTCGTTTTAAATATCAAAATAATACCAAAAGTTTGAGAAAAATCTTTTTGATTTTAGAACGTTATTTCTGTTTAGTGTAATTACGTTTGATGCATTCAAGTTCGAAATATATCAATAAAAAAAAGTACAGTTGTACCTATTTCAACTGAATTACAATAATGAATTTGCTTTTGACCTCAAAACTAAATAAACCAAATGCCCTAAAACCTCAAACAAAATATTGTTCACAAGTTCAAATTTTCTTGTGTTCTAAATGAAGTTTGTAGATGGAAAAGGTGATAAAATGTTAATTAACTTTTAAGAATTATTTGAAAATATCTAATTTTTAATCATACAAACAAAATAAGTGCTGGCTACTTGTTTGGTTTGGTAAATTTAAAATTAATTGTTTTTTATTAGCCTTGAGCCCTCAAACAATTAGTGCCAATAAAATGTTTAGTTTGAGGTGTAAAATTGTGTAAAAAAAAGATTAATGATGAAAAGAAGGCAGAAAATGTACAATGTAAATGTTGTGCTTAAATTAAACATGAAAACTAAAACAAAATTACATACAAATTACTTATATGTTATTATTTTCTTGTCTCTATCTTTCTTTTTTAAGTAGATTAAAACCACCAAAATAAAACCCCAAACCCCAAACCCCAAATTTTGTAATACACTATATATCTTTGAAAAAAGAAGAAAAAAATTAACTAATACAAAATAAAATTTGAAGGTAAAAATACTTTGGTTTTAATGATTTTGACCGCTTAAATAAAATTAGTACAATTTTTATGACCAAAATTAAATCAAAATTAAAAACAAACAAGATTAAACAATAAAATTAAATTAAATTGTATGATTTTTAAGGTGAAGTATTGTTCATTACTTTAATACATATTTAAATTGTAAACAATTAAGTTTAATATTAATTTTAAAATAAACTATGTATTTTATAAATAATTGACAGTATTTGATTTATGTCTTCGTTTATTGTTAAACAATTCTCAAATCGTTCTTAATACATTTAAGTGGAAATAATCAGTTGCTTACACTCCCATTTTTAGCACTTTTGAAACAGATCTGCTATTGGCAAAGGGAAAGTCCATAACGACCTTGATTAGAAAATATTTGCGATTAATAGTAAGCTTATGAAACTTGTATTTAAATTTAATTCTCTTAAAGTTTATAGTCAATTTCAGTACAAAATACAAATAAACTGGTTGGTTTTTTTAATACTAAACAAGTAAGCATGTTATATTTGGCTTGGCCGAATCAAAAATACCCACCATTGGGCGGAGCACGGCCTATATTTTGCCAAGTTTATTCCAATATCGTTTCATCGTTTACCTTCATTCATTTCACACTTGTGACATGTTATATCATAAAATAAGGGCGGGACAGGACCATCTTTTTCCAATACTCTCCCTACTATGTAAAAGTCAGTCTAAATTTCACCTTTGCACGTTCTTTCTTGTCATATTTAGAGCGAAATGTGCCTTAAAACGTATACTTTTATCAGTGTATCTTAGTTTCCCGTTACTATACTATGATTTATCTTAAATTTCATCTTTGTACGTTCATTCGTTTCATATTTATGACATATTATTACTAGTACTAAAATGCTCCAAAATGACATATTTTCATGGGTTTTTGTTACATAACATTCTTATTTATAATCCAATTCTGCCCAATTCAATGGCAAACAAACCTTATATAAGAGAAATGTTTGTGTCGAATTTCGTCTTCCTAGCTGAACCCGAGCGATCTCTATTGTGCACTCAACAGACAGACAGGCGGACGGATATCGTTAGATCTACTTAGAATCTTACCAGGACCCAAAATACATATACGTATTGAGGTCTTAGACGAATATTTGAACAAGTTACAAACGGAATGACAAAGCCAATATACCTCCTTCATTTTTGGATGGTGGATATAAAAATAAACATTTATGTTCTTTTCAACAAACATAAAATAGGAAGAAAAATACTATTAAAATCCCATTAAAACTGTTTTAAATACATATTTTATAATAAACAAACGATTTTATTAAAAGACAACAGACAAAACATACAAACATACATATAAATTTTGTAACTTTTAAATATTTTGCAAATATTTGTATTAAATAATTGAGAAGCTTAAAAAATTGGTGTTAACTGTTATTTAAATGTTTATAGTTTAAAATTAAATTATTTTGGGCAAAACGATAGATTAATTAATTGATATATTATGTTAATTTGTTGCTTTTTTGTTTATGTTTCGTTAAAACTTGTTTAATTTGTTGTTTCCGAATACATACATACTTACATATGATATTACTATGTATGTGTATATATATTTGTATTCATTTCTTTTTGTTGTTTATGTATATTTTTCGATTTTAGTAAATCGATTAATTTTTATTGTTATGTTAATGCCCCCGAAAATATTCTCACAATCTTTTAAAAGATTTATTTATTTCTTTTTTTTCAAAAATTAACCGAAATGACTTAATTTTAAAATGTGCAAATTTTATGCATGGATTTTCTGTTCTAATTTTCCATATTCTTTGGTTCTATTTATATACTGGATAATTCTATTAGCAAAAAAAAAAGCAATTCTAGATTTTGTTTTGAAAATAATTCTGGATTTTTTGCTTTTTTGAGATCAGTGTGACAATTTTGGATTTTTTTTTAGCTAAATTTAAGATTATTTTATTTGATTTAGCTATAATTTTTTTCGTTTAGAATTTGGCATTTATTTTAGTTGTTTTAATAAAAATTTCAACATATTTAGTTCTTTTTCTAACTTTAACTTTAAAAACTGTAATGTAAATTTAACATTTTCATCAACTTAGTTAGTTGAGCGGATTGAAGTCCCAGATCACTTGGTTTCTAAACAGTTTTAAAAAGGGAAAGCAAAACCTAACTCAGTCCATGATGAACCAACCAGTTCTATAATGTAGTCGCGCTTTTTAAGACGTGGCATATTTAAAATGAAGTCATTTAACAAAATTTTTATCCAAAATTTATAAATGTTTTAAAGATCTTGTAAAATATTTTTATTTATTTATTAAATTTATGTACTTTTTTGTTATAGTCTTCACTTACAGTGAAAGTGTATTTCTACATTTTTGGTAAAGTATATATATTCTGAATCGTGGGTTCAAAAGAAATCGAAATATACATGTCCGTCCGTCGGTTGGTATGTCGTTTATGAAGGCCCCCAACCATAAACTATACAATATGTAAATGAAATCATTCCGTAGCGTCGCGAGAATTTAAATTTATTTATTTAAATTCGGCAGAATCCATTGACAAATGGCTACGATATCTTCAACAAACCGTTATTTTTGAATATTTTTCAATATTTCCATTATTTCCATACGTACTACGGACTTGGACCCTCTATAAATCGATAGTATAATTTTGATTTTTTTTAATATTTTAAATCGTTTAATAAATAGTCGAATTATTATCAAAAAAAAAACTATAAAATTTTATTTTACTTATAATTTTTTTTTGTTTTGCTAATAAAAACCACACAAACAAACACACATCATTGCCATATATCTTTGTTTTGGATATGTGAAGCCGTTATAAGAAATAAAGACTTCATTGTTTCAGAGAAAATTTTATGTTGAGCATTTTGCCGGATTCAACCATTTGGAATGGCGAACGGAATAGACTATTTTTGAAGGATTTTTTTTTTTGTGTTAGCCATCTTAAGTGAAGGGTATTAAGATTCGTTATAGTCGAATATAGCGTTCTTACTTGTTTTAAATTAAAATAAATTTAAATAATTTCAAACTATGATTATTTTAATATTATAGACTGTAATTGGTTGTTTTGTTTAAATTTAGCATAATTTTTAGCATTAAGAAAAATTAATTTGACATATTTTGATATTATTTTGAATATAATTTAGTCGCATGTTTTTTTTTTTTTATCTGGTCACACTGATTGAGAAGTTAAATGTAAATGAGTAGGCGGGTTTAAACTTAACGACTTAACATAATGTGTCAATGACACTGAACTGAACTTTATAGTTTACAATATTTATTACACTGATATTTTTTTAATAAAGAATTTGTGTCGAAATATTTTTTGAATAAATATTTGAATCCAACCCATTGGGGACAAACAGACATCGTCTTTGAATAAATAAGTTATGTATTTTTAAGGTGAATGTTGAATTGAAATAAAGCAAGTTTCAAGCAATTATTTTTTATTCTGGAATTTTTCAAAATTATGAATTTTTATTTCTTAATGGAAAAGTAAAACTATTTTCTATTATTATTACATTAATGATTTTGAAAAAAAAAGAGAAATTGTTTACAATTGATTGATTTATAAAATAAGATTCAATTAATTTGATATTTTTTGACAAAAAACCTTTGTCTTATAGCCTTATAATAGCATAATTTAAAATTGAATAAACAATTTTGCGAAAAGAATAACAGAACGAGTTAAAGTGCTATAGTCGATGATGCCCGATATTTATGGTCTTATAACCACATAAAGGCGGAATATTATTATGTATAATGTTTCACCGATTTAAGTCCAATAACGCATAACTTACGTAAATATATAAATGTTATTTTCAAATCCGCAATGCATTGTTTGTGGACTAGGTGAAGTAATGTAATTTCAAACAGATGTACAGAAAAGTTATGTATACTAAATTCTGATTGTATTTTAGAGAGTAACACACTTAAAACACCCCTTCAAGGAGCGTATTTATGTGAGGACTAAAATAAATAATGGATTTTTTTAATTTGAATAAGCTTCGTCCTTAAACCTATGCCTAATTTCAGAGAGTTATTTATAAAACTGCAACTTTTCTAAATATTTTAGCATTTTAGGTTGTAAAACTCTCATTCTGGTATACGCTTGTATTTAGGAAATAAGTTAAGATCTACAGAAAATTTATGTGTACTTAATTTAAGAAAGTTATAGACATCATTCTCCATTTCATAAAATTTGTTTATTCCATTCCAGAAAACTGTGAAAAATAAGCCACTACGCTCTGTACAAATGGTATACATAGACAGACATCCATATGTCCAGATGGACAGACGAACATCGTGAAATCTAGTACGAAAGTGGTTCTAACTTAACGATGTTATTTGTGCAATTTTACTCTATTGCAAACATCCACATAAACGTATTGCATCCTCTTTACCTATGGTGGTGTAGGTAATAGAAAAATAAATTTCTTCATACATTTTTGTAAATATAAAATGATAATATTGAAAACATAACAATAACTTAATGATTTCTTACTAGAGTAATAGTTTTGAAAGTAATAAACCAAAATCGCCCAATTATTTTTTGTTGTAAATTCCGCTAATTGGGATTTTGTAAACCCTATTAAGAATAAAAGAATTGTTACACCTAAAAGTTAATGTAAAACAAAAATAAAAACTGCTACTGATGATGGCATTTATTTATTTTTTATTTTGATTATATCTCGTTTCTGGTTTCTATTATCGCTAAAATATTTGCATATTTATAAACAAAAATATCAATGGATTTCAAACTATTTTATGAGATCTATTTAATCTGTTTTGATAATGTAAACTGATTAAAGCAATGATCTGAATTTTTTCATAATTTGGGTAGAATAAATTTGTTCAAATACTAAAATAAAAATTGTTAATTTCATTTACATACATGCTAAGATATTTTCTCACGTAAAGACAAAATTGAATAAATAATATTTGTATCTTTAATGTTGTATCTATTTGTAATTTATTATGGTTCTTGAATGTTTTATATTTTCCTCAATCATACTCAGTCTAATGAGTGTATTTATGATCATTTTAGCTAAAAAATAGATAAAACAAAACTTTAAATTAAAAAAAATTTTACCACCTTTTAAGTTGACTAAGAAACAGACTGACATGCAGAAGAAACATGACAAAGAAGTTAATAGAAACTAGATTTATATTTCTAATAGTTGGCTAGAATACAGACGCCTGCATTGACATACACTAAAAGATCAGCCAGCAAATAAAGCTGACATGACAGGGACAGACTGAAATCAGAGTTAAGCTAGAGAATAATAAAAGTTGTTTTTTTTTTCATTTCTTAATTTATTACATTCAATTGTAAGTGTAGACAAAACAAAATTTATGAGGGGGCAAAATGAAAATAATTATTATTAAAATATAAATAAATAATGGTGATAATAAAGTCAAACTAAAAATTAGATGCTTTTAAAAATGAATTTAACTTCAGGCGCAAGCCAATAAACAAAAAAATTTAAACAAACAAATGAACGCAATTTCAAAATTTTAACTCCAGACTCCAACACCAAACTCAAATGAACAACAAACACATCAATTTAAATGACCCACAAAAAGTAATAAAGAAAAAATAACAAATGCATCATACATACATCTTTCGCGTATGTTTTTATACACAGACATATTTATGTTTGTATGTATATGTATACGAAAAAGAAACACAGTCGACCTGGCCAATAAGTACAAGAGCCAAGTCATTCAAGCCAAGTGGGGCCAATACATTCATTTGAGTGTAGATGGGGATGTCATTATGACACAAGACCATCATAAATGGATTTTTTAAGCTTTATTACGTGTTTCTCGATGATGACAAAGGTAATAATGATGATCATTGTAATGATTAGGTTTTAGTAAAACTTATTATTATATTTTTCAGTAGGTTTACCCATAACATAAGTACATACATACATATGTATTGTACAATACATACACATATAAATTCATATCTAATATTTGTAAATGTAGATTTTGTACTCTCGTTGTAAGCGTTTGTTGTAATCTTTAGTTTTGTTAAGGTTTTTTGTTTATTTTTTTGTAAACTATTTCATGTTGTGTATCTTCGTCTAGTTTTTATTTTCTTAAAAACGGCCACAACGCAAATGGAGCAACTACTAAAAGGGAAATAATATTGACAATGATGCATTCATTCCATTAACAGTCGCATGTTACTTTTTCGCTGTTAAAGAAAAATGTGCGCTAACTCGTCAACTATTCTTTTGACGGTAATGATCAGATCATAACGATCGCAAAGATAATAATGATGAAGAGATTTTCACATTTGTCGATGTCTTTTGATGTAATATTTTTCCGTCTGCATTTTTCCTAAAACTGTTTTAGTCTCATTTATCTTTTCGCAAATGTATACAACTTTAGTGTAGTTCTTTCCGTCCAATGTTTTATGGTAGATACGAACATAGTTTTGCATCAGTTGTAGGATTCTATATTATTTATAGTTTATTTTTATTTTTTGTTTTTAAGAAAGAGTGCAACGAATTTTTAAGATTTTAATGGTTTGTTATTAAGTGAAACGAACAGACCTATAAATCTACAATTATTTGCACAATGGACCCTTAATGTTATTGTTGGCAAAAAAAAAAAAAAAAATACAGCTAAAAGTGAATGTTATAATTAAGAAAGAAATTGTAAGCAACAAATAATTTGTGTTTATGGGACATCATTTCTAAAAGTGATAAGAAGTTCAACCAAAATATGCCAGAAATATATTATAAATTACTTTTGAATACTTTTTTATTCCCTATGGCCACAAATAATATGAACAAATATATATTTTTCTTCATTAGGCTTTGAATTCGGAAATTGTAAATATGCAATATGCAGAATATCTAATTAAGTGCTTCGTGAGCAGATATGTTGAAAAAAACCCAAATATTGCATTTAAAATATCTTAATAAATAGAGAAATTAACTTAACTATGCTCCACTGTATCTCTCCCTAGGAGCGGTTTTAATGTTTAAAATACTTAAAACCTAAGACAAAGTTTAAAACTCACGTACACAATAAAAATATTTACTACAAATGTGCAAAAGGCACATAAAATTTTAAGAAAAAATTGTGCGTGGGATACTTAACAAACGAGCAAGATAATAATAGACATAATAACCGACAACTAGTTGTTATTGCATACTTGAAACTACACACTGACATACATACATACCTTAGTATATGACTGTAAGTATATAAGACAGGCATATGTTAACAAAAAATGTGCATAACTTGCAAGACTACTATGTAATTCTTATGCATATACATATACGTGTACATATATGTATATGTTTATACCCACTGATTTGCTAGCATAAAATTTAGCAATTTTATAAGAAAACATCATATTGTCCAAATTCACTATATAAAAGTCTATAAAAGATAGTATCAAACTTTTATTATTTAAAAAATTATATATACAGACTATTGTGTGTGCATAGTTGTTCTCATATACAAGTAAGCAGATAGGTAAATATTAAGTATGTAAGTTTATGTTTAAACGAACTACGACTTTGAGTTTAAGCCTCTTTTTCGTATTGTTACAAACAAAATCTTATTAAAGCCTTATGAAAACGTATTATAAAGCGCCCAACTGTTATATAACATGACCTCATTATAAGTTCAAAAGAATAACATTTTTTTTTCTTTTTTTTTGGAAAATTTTATATATTTTTTATGAAATTATAACAATAATGTTTACACAACTTTATCAAGTTACAAAAATTTATTTCTTACCAAAATATTTATAGAAATATGAAAAACATATTATTTTGGGATTGCAAGTAATACAATCAATCGATGTTAACTATTTAATATAAAGTAAAATTATAAAACATTTTCTAATTAAAAAACAAATAGTTTTAACTTCTTCACAGTCAAAAGGTAATAAAATTTTAGTAAAAGAAAACACATAATAAGTTTGCCAACGTTGAAATTGTTTTAACATTATTGCGCGTAGTTATTTTTATGTTGAATTTTATGATTTTAAACTAAATTTTAAGTGTTTTAATATTATAGACCAAATGCGGCGATTGTAATTGTTATTTTTTTAGCAAAATTCAGTCTATGTAGGAGTTGCATTTGGTTCATAGGTGTTATTAAAATTTTAATACTATGCACAAAATGAAAAATCTTCTTAAAGTTTATTGACACCTACAAGAGTAAAAATTAAAATAGAAAAATCTTTAATTTTCCTTTTTCTATCTCTCTCTCTCACTGACTCTCTCTCTCGTTCTCCACTATTATTAATTTCCAACTAACCAATTAAGCATCATTAGATAATGAAATGTAAACTCTAGAAACCATGTGTAACAAATAGAATATAAATGGGAATATAAAAAACAAATCTAGTAGCACTTAAATGCGTTCAGCCATACAACAAAACCCACACTTACTCACGCACGCATTCTATTATGTTAATGACTTGAGAAAACAAAAGACTTAAGAAAGAAACCTTTTGTATTAAATCAGTTTAACATGAAAAGAAGATTTTTATCAAACATTTTTTTATATTATTTTTCTTTTTCTTAACGGGAAGAACCCTTCTCAAATGATACGATAAAGACTAGGTCTGCTGGGTGTTCTTAATACCTAATAAATTATTAACAATTTTATGTAAATATGTATGTATGTATGTATGTATGTATGTATGATATCATTTATAATGCAATCGTGTTTCAAAATGAAATTGAAAAATTTAAATCATTTACTTTTACAAACAAATTCAAAAATTTTGTGGCTTATTCAAGATTTTGTTTAGTAAAAGTTACAAAAGCTTTATCGGAATATTTTGAAAGGAATTCATTTAATAATTTATTCAATTTATTTATTGAATTTTGTTTGTGTCAAATATTTTACTTGCAGCAGACAAAATTGTGTGGTGCGTTTTAGTTTTTCATAAAATTATTTAATGAAAAGTTGTCACACAAGATTGTGGCAAACATAAATACTTTTGATTGTCAATCTAACAAATATTTAAAAAGAAATAAATAATAAAAAAATAACAAAAGACATTCACATAAACACACTCACTCCGCATATGCTATGATGAAAAAAATAAAATAATGACAATTTACAATTATTCAAGTAGGTGGCTCTTGTGTTTTATTACTTAGTTTTTTTTTCCTATTTTTTTGCTTTTTAAATTTACTGTCGTTACTTGATACCTGTTATACGTTTATCATACTTTTACCCTCCCCTTATTCTATCAATAACTGAGCTTCTGTGCTTTAAGCCACTTCAACGCTTTCAAGAGTCTTAACATTTTTGTGCAAAGTACGTTCAAAGTGGGTCAGACAAGGCCGTTTAGATTTTGCGTTTGTTTTATTTGATGTTGTTTTAAAATTATACTTATTTCATTTTATTTATCTGGTCGTTGCCGTAAATATGTATAAATAATTTTGTATACAATGAGGCTGTTATTGGCATCGCTGTGTATAGTTGTCGTCATCCAACATCGATTGATCAAATTCTCGCAAAGCGAACGTACGACAGATGTTTTATGTTTAAAAAAAACAAACCACAATTTGCCATTCGCAAATATTTTTTTTTCTGTTTGCCACCAATATTTTTGTATTTCAGTTGCTGTTAATGTTTTTTGAAAGCTCAACAATGAGGTCGACTTTTATTCGCATTATGTTGTTATTTTTTTTTTTTTTTAATTTTTTTAATCGCGTTACGTGAGTAATTTATTGCTTAAGCTAAAAAATATTATTATTATATATTGTATTTATATATTATTATTAAACAAATACATTTATATATTGTTGTAATATTGTGATCGTTAAGAATTTTTAAACTTTGTTAGCAAAAACATTTTGGCGTCATATTTCAATTGTTTAAAACATTAACTGATTTTTAATGATACAAAATCTATTAAACTATGAAAATCTGTATTGGCTTTCATTCGAAACTGACATCAGCCTAATGTTTTTTTTGTTATAAATTTATAATGTGTTCGTCTTAAGACCCCATTATTTATATCTGGTAAGATACAGCTTCAATTTAAGTATAGTTGCGTGTCAGTCCTTCGGTCAATTTAGTTAAGTCCGCCTGTTAACACTTCGGTTTGTTTGAAGCAGAATAAGGCTCGAATATTTGTTTTATATTGGAATTGCTCAATGTTCCATTTACTTCAATATAGTTATGGACTAAAGAACGTTTCACAGCATCTAAGAAAATGAAATTTGATTTGAGTTGGACAATAAAAATGGGCGTGGTTCTTACCAATTTTACAAATGTGACCTTTTTCTTGGATTTTTTTTATTATTAACTAAATTTGATAAGAAACTTTAACTAATATTTATAAATTATTTTTTAATTGCCCATAACAGTACATAAATCTTAAATGTATAATAAAAAAGTCATACCTTTCAAAATATTAAATTAAAATAATCCAATATCCAATTCGTCTTATTTCAATGTTAGAATTCTGTTTGTTTTAGTTTTGTTTTTTTTTTTCTTTTCTATATATATACATATATATGTATGTATATTGATGATTTGATATTTTAAATATTTGCTTTGGTCCAACCGGCTATAAAATTTGTTTGATTTTTAAATATTTTATTTCTGCTTTAACACAATCAAATATTCATTCATAATTTATTTGAAATTTTAATATTTGCATAATGCGAATACCTTATCAACATTTTGATTTGGGGTTAAATATTTAATATTTTTTAAATGTTTGTTTTATTATTATTAATGATGAGAAAATAAAAGGAATATGACTTAAGCAAAATTCATTAATTTTATTTCTTTTATTTTCTATTTCTATTATTTCTTTATTCATTCAATTCAATTTTATTTTTCCTTTGTAAATATTTGTTGTTTCGTTTTCATTACTTTTTAATTCTTTTTGATAAATTGATTATTTGCAAATGCAGCAAATGGTTTCACTTTACAAAACTCATAATTTTCGAAATTTTAAAATTTAAACAAGAAAAATGAGAAAAAGAAAAAGTAAAAATTCAACTTAAATATTATTAACAAAATATCATTACTTTTGTTATTCATAATGAGTTTAAATGCAATATTTTTTTTTTGTTTATTTTGTTTATTTTATTTATTTATTAAAAATTTGATTTCTTTTTGTTTATAATCATTTGTCAATGAAAAGAAAATAGTTGTGAATGATTTGAATAAATCATAAGAAAATAATTGTATGATATTTGTTTGTATGTATGTTTGCTTAAATTTCATAAATGATTGCACGTTTTCTTTAATTAAAAAAACTTTTATCAACACTTCACATCATATCTTGCTTGCATGACTTGATTTATTTATCTTTTAAGTCATTTTCAATTATAATTAATTTTTTTTTCTTTTAAATTCTAATAGGATTAATTATATTTTTCTATTCAATATTCTTTAGTTATTAAATTTTTAATATTGAATTTGTTTCAAACATCAAATGGCACCACTACATACTAGTTATAATTATTTGACTTTTTATCCTTAATTCTTATTACATTTAATATATTTTTGTTGTTTTTTTTTTCTTTTTTTATAATTCTCCAAAACACTCTCACTAAACAATAGATTTGTTGTGATTTAATAGAAATTCATTGATCCGATCTCAACACCGGTAACGCAGAAAGGTCGTAATGAAACTGACAACCAATCGACCAGAAAGAAGTTGTTGTCTATGCAACACATCTTAACATAATAAAAAAAATGCTCTTTCTCAAATCAAGCCGAACACTTATACACTAATAACTCAGTTGACGAGTATATTAGCAAATTTTTTCCATTCAAAAGTCAACAAAATTATTTAAATAAAATTCTGTATTGCTGCGATTTCTATATAATTTTTAAAGAATTTTCAGTTAAAATTTTTTAGTGTTTTTTTCTGTTTGCTTGGCCAACTAAAAAATTCCAGCTACTTAAACTGGAATTATCATCGATATTTACTTTAAAACGCTGGAAGAACATCATATTTTGCTAATTTTGCAATTTCATTGAAATCCGGAAAAGTGATATTTGGTCATAACATTGTTCCATTAAACATTCAAACTTAATTGAAGTCCATATTCTCTTCAAATATCTACTAACTTTATAGATTATTTGATTACAGAAGCAAAAAAAAATCTCTTTTAAATCTATACAAGTTTAATAAAATCCGTTAGTTGAGAGATAAAATAAAATTTGTATATACTGTATGCCGTATATCGGGGTAGTTGTTTAGTAAACAATCTTATAGATACACAAGTTTTCTTTAGTTAAATGAGTGTCAAACAAAACATATAAACTGGTTTTAGCATTAAACCATGGTTTGAAGTGAAGGTTTGAACCAGGTTTTAGTAAAATTTTGTTGCATCACACCAAATTACAAATTTAGAAAAATACACTCGTACATTCTCTACACCCAACCAGCTCAGAATAGTTTTTTATGTAGTTTGAATTGTTGTTGCTTGTTAAACTAGTTTTACTTCGAGACTCGAAAAGGCTTTATGTTGTTAGTTGCTAAAAAAAAAACAAAAACAAAAATAAATAATAAATGCACAAAAATTGACGATAACAACACCAACAACAGGAATACAATCAACTAACAACACAGATACACAATTCCACCAATTTATTCTCTATTGCTAGAAATTCTAACAAGTCAATGTCCTCTCTTTGAATTTAAAGAATTTTTACGGCAATCTCTTGTGTTGTTATTGTTGTTATTGTTTCTGTTGTTCTATGAAGTATCTATAGTAGTTTTGTATTTTTATATAACTTTGCTGCTGTTACTTACTATTGTTGCCTATTCTGATCAGTCGTTAATATATATATATATTTTTTTTTTGATTATGATTTGATTTTTTTTTTATAAATCTTGTTGCGAAAATAAAATTAAATTATGATTTTCGCATATCGTTTATTGTTTATATTAGTTCTGACACTTGTAATTTTCATTTCAATATATTTTACTTTTCAATTGATCTTAAATTCTATCACTGCAATTCGCCGTTGGCCAAAATAAGGACCACCTGGGTAGCCTTAGTCCATTGATTATAAATAAGAGAAATACAAATCGAATGAAAATCTTTTTTCTGCAACTATCAAAAGCAACATTTAAAGTTTTATCATTCGTGTTTTGGCTTTAATATTCTGCCAAATAGGTGTGTATATATATGAACTTAACACTGCATAGTTATTCCTTTTAATTTTACATGGTTAGAAGTTACTACACCTTCTTTACATGTGTATATCTATGAACTATTTATGTAATTTCACTGTACGTTTACATTACGTATAAACATAAGAGGCTTCTGATAACATCTTCAAAAAATCATCATAAT
Source organism: Chrysomya rufifacies (assembly GCA_014858695.1). Taxonomy (NCBI): domain Eukaryota; kingdom Metazoa; phylum Arthropoda; class Insecta; order Diptera; family Calliphoridae; genus Chrysomya; species Chrysomya rufifacies. The sequence goes on along the minus strand of JACGTJ010002484.1, from coordinate 4,110 downwards.
CATTGTACACAACCTTAAACTTGACCATAAGAAAACCAGAATATCAATATTAAAGTTTTTTCTTTAATGCCAAATATATCTAAATTTATATATTTGTACAAATACACTTGCACATACTTAGATCAATGTAATTGCTAAGTTTAAACCAAAATAAACCATAAATTGCGACTTTGAATTAAGACAAGACAACAGGTTGCCGCATCTTTATTTTCGTTTTCTTAACAGCAAACTAACGTCTTTGCTGCTCTCAGGGAAGATCGTCTCCATCATCTGCTTCATCCTCATAACAACATCCAGTATACCTTTATCCCTATCAATTTCTAAGCCCTCAAAAGATTAAATAAAAAAATAAGTATTTTATACGTTCTATGCGTTATGCTAGACAAAACTAAGAATGCACAGTGTCTCGGAATCGTTTGATAAAAAATATATAACTAATAGAGATATTTTAAAGACTTTTTTCTTTGGAAAGCTAATATCTCGAATTTTTCCTACTCATTTTATTATTTTCATTTATTAAAGGATATTTCTTATACATTATTACTTGTAACTATTGAATCTATATATTTTTAAATTCGTTCTCTATATATAGACATTTTGTTGAAGTATTCAACAGAAGTGAGTATTTAATTATATGAGGTTACAAAAATCACTATCTGCTCTTGCAAACTCCTTCTGCCAGTCAAATGTTATATTCTCCTAAAGTTAAAAAATTACAAAAATATAGGTTTTCAGGCTTTTATGGCTACAGTAAAAATCTCATTAAACCTCCATAAAAAAATTCAAGACTGCTTTAGTCGTCAAGCCCACCACTGTATACAAGGTAAAGTAGTGGACTATTCGTTAAAAATGTTAAAGTTTTGCCTTTGTGTTAATGTGGCCTAAAATTTATCGAAATATCTTTAAAATTACATTTTTTACAGTTAGATGCTCTTTCTGGAAAATCATTTCTAGGGGGGCTAAAGGCTTCGTTTCGGTATCGTAGTAATAAACTGTGAAAATTTTCATGAAATTATTTAGAAAATTGCGACCTAACTCACATATTTGATCATTTTAATGTGTTTTACCACTATTTGTGGAGTACATTTGTATGGGGCTATTTGAAAAAACGATCCGATTAGAATTAGCAAATAAGTTAAGATATATAAAAAAGTTAATATATATTAAATTTAATTTAAATACAATATCTTCAAAATTACAGCCTGTAGAGTTTGCACAAAGTATCCATGGACAAATCGACTGAGAAAGTTATTCTGAATCTAATATTACTTAAATTTGTTTTTCTATGTTTCAAACACCAGCACAAACACATTATATTATTTCCAGCTGTAGCATAGCATAGGTAAGATATAAAAATAGTATTTAATTCAGTAAAATCCCGAGCCACTGTGCGGTGATGAGATATATAAGATACATAAGTACAGACCAAAACGAATTATATTTTATGTATCCTTGTTTTTTTGTTAAATTAACTTCATCGAGATGTTTAAAAGAATGAAATTTATATATGGGCTTCTTGTTTTAACAAATGTGTTTAATTTTAAATGTTTAGTATTTAATTACAGCAGACAAAAATTTGTTTTTGTAATAAAAATCGCCAAGAACTTCCATTTCCAAAAGCACTCAAAACTAAAAATGGGAACTTAATATTATTTCATTTTGGATTCAGCATCTTATTAGGAAAGAGTTCATTTTTGGGTTAATATTTCCAAACATTACCTTTGAAATTTTAAATTTAGTCCTGATGAGATTCTGAGCTGATTTAATACTTTCTGTTAAATAAAAACAGGTTGGTATTAAAAATAGACAAAAAAAGTTTTAGACTACCATAACCATAATAGCAACTTAATGAACATGAAACAAGAGAACGTCCAACTTTGACATTTTGGATTGCAATAACTTTGGCACAAAAATTGAGATTTCCCGGGAATTGGGCATCACTTTGTAAGTTCCAGGAAATGATTATTTCATAAAATTTTCAGAAACAAACATTTAATTATTATTTTTTTGATTTATGAAATAACATTTTCAGAGATAAAATAATTTTTGGGATACCTGCAAATTTTAAAAAACCCGATGTGTCGGCGACTAAAACACATCGGAAAAGAAATACAGTAATATTAATAAAAATATAAGAGAGATCTTCAAATATATATACAAAATGTAAATATTGTTGAAAATGTAATTCTTTGAAGGATCTGTTTTACAACACTTAAAAAGTCCTCTTTTTGGTATTTCTTTTTTAATCTTTTCACTCCAGCTAAATGTATCCGTGTGCCGTGTTATAAAAACATTCAGCGATACAAATGCATTTGATACATACATATGAAAGAGTAGAAAAATTGTGTAGTATATTGATTGCATGTACATACATATGTATATGAATATTATGTTACAATGAAAAATACATAAATTACCATGTATTGACATTAAAGATATTGAAAAGGTGAGTTTAATATGCAATTAGTGTCCAGTTACATCAGTATAAATTAACAATTTTTATATTAGATAAATTAACGCCATTTAATAATAGTTAGCGTGTACGTATCCCTTTAGCGCGGATTTTTAAACATTTTCACTGAGTATTTTTTTTAATTTTTTTATTGTATTTTAAAGAATAACAAACACACAGAAAGTAATACGGATAAACGCAATGAAAATTGTTGTCTATTCGAAATAACTTTCAGAAGATTTAATGAAAATTTACAATAATTGTTCACGTTAATTGATTTTATTCATGCGTTATATAAATTAGCTGACACATTACAATTAGACATAAACTAGGATTTATTTATTGCAGGACATTTGTGTGTTTTAAAAAGTAGCTCAAGCTTTTTCACTACTGTCGATGGAGTTTGTTAGTTGTGGGAGAAATCTTTATAAATTTTATTTACTATTATCCAGCTTTAACTGTGAATTACATAAAATAATTATATTGTTTAATGAAAATATAAGTTAAACAACTTAATATTAAACACAATTAATGAAGGTAATAAAACTAGTTTTCGAATTTTCGCAATAGGAATAAAGTTAGATTTTATATTTCATTTTAAGTTTTGTCTTAAATTTTTGTTGTTATTACAATAATAGCACGTGCAAATCCAGTTTTTCCTGATAAAAAAAACACAACTACGCTATAAACGCTACCTTAAAACGCTCTTATACAAAAACCGAGTTAATTTTTATTAAAAACATTTTTTTTATAAAAAAAAAACAAACAAGTTCATGTATTTAAACAGAAAATATATTACTAACAAATGTATGTTAGTAAATGAGTATTTAACAATTACATTTCACAAAAACAAAAAAATATTTATGTGAGCGGAAATATAAAAATTTCATATAAACTTCCACATACAATGAAAAAAAGTTTATTAAGTAGAGATATTAAACTTTATACTACACAAACAATATAATGTTAAATGTTTATTTTTAATTTTAATTTCTATTGAAATATGTTTTTAGAATATAAAAGATAAAAGCTGAATTTTACTTTTAACTTGCAGAATTATGTACTCTAAATATTTACTATAATTAAAAATTATTTTTCAATATAAACTTTCTAAACACTAATGAATAATTTTGGAAAAGCACTTTGTTTTGATTTTGAAGCTGTCGTCTTAAAATTTGGCACAGATAAATACTTTGTCCCATTGAAATTGACCATGATCTGTTCATTATTTTTCCTACCCCTCATATAAAAGTGCCCCTACGGAATAAGCATTCAAACTCATAACTCACTTAAATAAGTGTATATTCTGATTAGTATGTATAATTTTTGTATTGACCTTAACTAAGGTGCCAATTTTCATTTTAATCTGCACATTAATTTACCTGTCCGTCATACAAATGTATTACCAAAATAATTGTAGAACACATAAGAATTATAAAATATGTGAATGAAATTTGTCACAGATTATTTCGATACCAAAAGCCTGTAGCCATGATGGGTCCATTATTTCACCTATCCCCTAAACAAATGTACCTTTGGAATGGTGTTTTGAACACATAATTTTATTTAATATAGCAAGTTTACCTTTTTTATACCCACCATCAAAAAAATGATGGGGGTATATTGAGTTTGTCATTCCGTTTGTAACATGTTAAAAT
>JACGTJ010002479.1:0-12024 GCA_014858695.1 Chrysomya rufifacies | reverse complement strand
TTAATTAATTAAATTAGCTAAGAAAGAACATATTTGTAGTTTCATTAAAGCTATGCATAGAATTTTGTAGCGCGACATATTGTGTACACAGGGAATTGATCGAGTTAAACATTACAAGGTATTTCGTTCATTTGACACTAAATATTAGACTTAAAGTTTGATTTCGCTAAATTCAACTACTATGAAGGTTCTGCATTAGAAGTTACTTATATAAAAGATTTGCAAGAAATAACGTATCAAAGAAATAGTGGGTTATATGAGGCGAACTTTCTAATCGACATTTATTGGAAGGGTTTTATTTTTGTATGAATTATTAAATTTGAATAACATTTTATGCTAAAAAATATATTGTAGAATACAAAGAAAAAAGATTCTTTATTAGTTGTACGTTTGATTACTAAAATAGATCCAGCATTTAGCATTAATGCATTTAAATCATTAATGCTAAATGTTCAATTATGCCGTTAATCAATAAGCTTTTTCAAAACACTTTTATATAGTAACAAAATGAACAGTTGAAATGAACTTACAATTTCAGTTTTAACGTCATCTGCACTAATGTTACAGTACTCGCTGCTGTCGAAATCAGAGTTACGTGCCTGCAAAGAAACAAAAAGAAGAAATGATATAAGTGAAAAAGTGAAATGCATGTTTTTTAATTTAAATGCTTTGTGGCAATATCAATGCTACTAACATAAATGTAATGAAAAAGCAGAGATAAATAATAAATGTGTATTTACATTAAAGTACCTCATGTTGTAGGAAGTACCTCAATATGTAGCAAATGCTTAAACCGCAGAATGTAATACATACTATTAGGTTATTAGTTATGTCCAAATATTTCTATAGATCAGTCCTATTTCAATTCTAGTTTAATGAACTAGAGTTTTCAGTTTAATACTTAAACAATTTTAGTGCATTTTATATCAGATCCTGTTTAGTTTTAAATCAGTTATAGTTCGGTTTGCTTTAGTTCTAACTCAGTTGAAGTTCAGTTTTGATTTAGTTCTAACTCATTTTTACTTAAGTTTTAGTTCAGTTCCAATTCGGTTCTAGTTCAATTCTAGATCAGCTCACTTTGAATTCAGTTCTAGTTCAGATTTTCTTCAATTTTAGTTTCGTTCTAATTCATTTCTAATTCTACTGTAGTTCAGTTCTAGTTCGCTACTGTTTATGTTCTAGTTCCATTCTAGCTTTAGATTCTAGGTTAGATTTAAAGGATGGCATTGACTATTAAAAGCCAATGCCCATAGAGTCCAATTTGACCATTGTGTTAAGTTCCAGTTTAATTCTAATACTGTTCTAGATCATAGTTGTTCAATTCACGTCTGGTGAAGTAAAGTTTTAGTTTAATTCTTAATCAATTCTAATTCAATTTAATGCAGTTCTTGTTTAGTTCTATATCATCTCTAGTTGAATTCTAATTCTGTTTTTTTTTTCATTTTTGGTTCAGTTTTTAGTTCAGTACAATTTCAGTTCTAGTTCAGTTTTCGTTTAGTTCTAGTTCAGTTCGGTTTGAGTTCTAAATCAGTTCTAGTTCAGTCCCAGTCAAGTTATAGTTCAGTTCTGGTTGAGTTCTAACTTAGTTCTATTTATGTTCTTGCTCTATTTTAGTTCAGTTATAGTACAGTTTTATTTCATTTCTAGTTCAATTGTAGTTCAGTTCTCGTTCAGTTATAGTTCAGTCTCAGTATCAGTTGTAGTTCATCAGTTTACTTTAGTTTGTCAGTCCACTATATTCTAGTGAACTACATTTCTAGTTTAGTTCTTAATCAATTCAATTTTATTTAAGTTCAGTTCTAGTTCAGTTTTCCTTTACTTTTAGTTCAATTTTAGTCAGTTTTAGTTCAGTTCTCAGTATCTGTAGTAGTTCAGTTGTAATTTAATTATAAATCAGTTCTAAAATATACTCAATTTACCGAAGGGCTGTCTATTTCATTGCAAACTAATTAATCGTTTCAAATTAAAAAATACGAATTCGATTATAAATATGACATTGGGCAGTTCGTATTTGTGTGAACTGTGTTTGTGTTCTTTTTTTTTTCTTTTATACAGAATGGCATGGCCCTAATATAATTTTAATGGATGTATACTGTACATAATATTAACATACTACATGCAAAACATTTACAATAGAAATTGTCGGTTAATATTGGGTTAATGGAGAAAAGCTAAAAGTGTTTAAAGAAATCGAACACTTGTAATAAATGGTACAAAATACTGTTGAATGCAATATCTAGCTGTTGCATTGTATTAAAATTACAACAACAAAGAAATATATAACACGAATATGTAGTAACAAAGACTAAAGTTGAGAAATTATTGCACACGTACTTAACTTGCATACTGTTGTACGTAGAAAACACACAACAAAGTAAAAGAAAATAAATTTGAGGAAGAAGAAAAAAAAAAGAAAAGCAAACGGCTGATGCAACCAATTTAACCAACTATATACATACATATGTAAATAAAAAAGTTATATACCAACTATTAATATAACAATCTACATATGTATGTTTGTATATAAACGCTTCAATATACTAAAGCTCTACTGCAGTAGGGGCTTGTTGGTTGGCTTTCATTTCATTTCAGTTCAGTTCGTTTCATTTCATTTGAGGCCAGAGTAATGCGACACATTTACGATTTTGTAAAGCTTATCAGTGGTAGAGCAGAGCAGCAACATGGTTGATGGTTTTTGTTATTACTTAGTTTGTGGTGAAAACCACAAAAATTGTATTTTAAATATAAACAAAAACAACAATAACATATATAAGAAAAATATATATATATAAAAGTAACACTTCTTATATATGTTGTTGGGGTATAATCATGCATGTATTTGCTTATGTGTATTAACCATATAGAAAAGAAGAATATGATGGCCTTATAGAAAGCCTATTTAACAGAATTATTTGAAATCTAAAAAGTAATACTCACTACGTATTGTGATCTATCATTATCTTTTATTCTTCTATAGACTTTTCTGAAATCCATTGAAATAATGCAAACTCTTACGGAAGTTGTGTTGCCTTAATCCTATTAAGTAAATATCAATTCTGAGGACTTAAATAATGTTTGAAAAAAATCTCTTACAAATAACAACCACCAAGGCCAATAAAATAAAGGCCTTTCCTAGTTTTCATATTAGCATAGTTAGTAATGCCTCATTTTTTTCAATAACAAAGTGAATACAGAGTATTTATGCGGACTGGACTGTTTCACGTGTGTGTTGATATGAAATTAATACACAACAAAAATACAAATTTAATACATAGAAAAAACAAAAACAACAAAATAAATAATAAAAAATGTGTGGAAAAAATACAACGCATTAGCTGAAAAATAAGCGACAACTGAATTATTCGACTGAGATACAGTGGTTCTAAGAGATCAATGAAGTTAAATGCTTTTGAAAATGTTTGAATTTGCAAACTTTGCATTTATTTCATTAGCTTTGTTGAACAATTTCTTACATTACATAACCTTTAATTTTATCTATGATCTTAGATATCTTGTTTTATGATATCTAAATATTAGTTTGAAATTATAAAACTATATTATAAAACTATATTTTCATTATTTCTAAATTACTTATAGAATTTGCCCTAAACACTAGTTTTCTTAACCTAAGAAGATTTTAACTAATGGTCTGTTTTGCAATGTCCAAAGAATTGAAACTATCTCGGATTTCTCTATATCGAAAGTCCATCGAGCGACACCCAAATTTCGTACCAGAAATCTAATAATATCTCGAAAAATTATAAGGAAATGATAAAGGGTAACAAAACCCAAAAAAGTCGAATTTGTTTCCCTATTATAAACTAACATTTCTAATAATTTCCATTCATGAGTTCTTACCGGTTCTTTAGAAGACCAAATTTCCAAATTTCTATATGAAACCAATCGTTCATTCTAATTAAGTATTGAATTTGTGGTTATCGTGTAAGACNNTTAAGTATAGAATTTGTGGTTATCGTGTAAGACTTTAAAACATTAGTTACAAAGGATAATCGTAGGATTCATTTAACATTCCAACTGAGTCTTGAATGTATTTTGTATTTGACTATTATAAGGTATAAAAACGACAAGTCCATATAAAAGATGCTACAATGGATGAATCTGGTATGGAAAACGAAAAAGTTTTGGACTAAAAAACTCGATAAACGACTTGCATGTCATATACTCTTGCCGCTTATGACTTGTATTGCTGCATTGTCTTGCCGGTATTAGGACTATTCAATACTTAAATCGATGTGTCTAAATGATTGAATACAGCCACTGGTCTTAATAAATCTTCAACATGTAGAAATCATATGCGTGGCAAGATAGAAATCATATGCGTGGCAAGATATCGGATCATATACGAACGAAAATGTATATGTGCAATAAACGGATAGGACGAAACTATGTGAACAATGTAATATGTCTGTTCGCCTAACTGTCCAAAGTTACCTAAAGTTTTTTAAAAGCCTTCTTCTACATAACCTTTAATCATCGAACTATTAGTAGAACAGGCCTTATATATTCTTAAAGAGTCTACTAGACATTTGAAAAATGTCAATGATGCTTGTTGTTTTTCGATAAATTCTCAATGGAGCTTCTGGTTGGAGACATTACGCGCAGCCAGCGTTCACGTTGTTTTTTGAATCTGGTTTGTTCAGTTCTTTTAGTAAGAAATCTAAGAATGTTATTTTTTTCTTAATCACATTTCGAATATGTTTAAATTGAATATTATTAAATAACAAATAAATTGAATATTAGCTTCCAATATTCTCATTTCCGAACCAGCATATGAATTGATTTTTATAAAAGTATTCGAAGTTGTCCGATCTTATAACATTTACTATTTTGAAAAAAGAAATAATAATATCCAGATATCATTTTAGTGAGTTTAATGTGATATGATATTCAGAATAAAGAAAAATTTTTCTTATATTTTGTAATTCTCTAAAAATATTTTTCTAGAGGCAACACTGCGCATAACTCGATGATCGTACTTAAGAGAGAACTGGATTGTTGGAAAGTGCGGATCAGTGTGTTAGATACGATACGATTCAGATTATCTTATAAAAATCGCTTGATCCACATTGCCCTCCAATCACATTCCATTTAAAGCGAATATAAATGATTCGGCCAAAACGAATACGATATTTATATATTTTTCTCCATTGTATAAACTATACTTTTCAAGATCACTCGTACCAGTGTTTCATGTTATTAATATGTGTGTGCAACTGTCAAAGTGTCTTCAAATAATTCAGTCGCTGAAATAACACCACACAATAACGAACCAGAAATGAAAACGCAAAACATACCGAACGAGAGAAACTAGACAAACGACTTTTTTTGTGTGTATCAACGATTTTGAGTTGCAAATGAGTAAATACTGTGCAACAATAACAACAATATGGGCAACGAAAAATACACTGAAAATAATTCATAATACGAATTTTTAATAAAATCTAAGATTTTAAACTTGCAGATGAAGAATTTTACAACAAATAGTATAAACTTTGTATAAAGTATATATGCAACGGATTAACAGATGAACTAAAGTTCATGAGATTTAAATAAACCTTCTCAGCAGACGTTCTTAAGTGTTTAAAGGTTTAAAAAAGTTCTTTATGAAAGTAGATTAGAATAATATTACCTTAAATGCTAAATGATAATAAAATTTTGCTAAGTGTAATATTAACATGTAGTTTATGTATGTATGTTGAAATATTTGTGTTAGATTTTTTTTATACGTTCGTATGTATAGTGATAATGTCTAATATAAACTATAAAGATATGGAAAGTCACAACTACTTACCACAGCCGTTATCGATAGACTAGGAATTGCAGTCGCTGCTGCTAGAGCAGAGGCAGAATTTTCATCTAAACTACGTGATCCATGTAAAACATTCAAATTTTCGGGTGAGCACGTACTGGTTGAGGACAGAGGTGGTGGCAACTGTTGATGTTGTTGTGTTGTAGGTATTACTGTTGTTGTTGACGTTAAACCTAACAACGTTGCAGTTGTTGTTGGTATGCCAGCAGTATTGGTGGTGTTTAGTGGCGATGATGATGATGATTTTGGGCTGTTAAAAGGTTTCGAAATTGGGTTAAACGTTGCAGAAGTGTTGGAGGTGAGGTTCATATCGCTATTTATTTTATTACTGCTGTTGTTGTTATTGTTAGTATTTGTTGTTGTTGCTGCTGCATTTGTTGATAATTCGAGCAGTTTTAGTTGAGTAGCAGAGTCAATTTCTTGCTGTTTGAGAGCAGCAGCATATTTTTGCTCTTGTCTTCTCTCTTGAGCAGCAGAGGCCGCAGCGGCTGCTTCAACTGCTGCGATCACGGCCATAGGATGGCGAGCTTGTAAGCCTAAAGCCAAGAAATGATTATTGAAATGTTCAATGTCACGACTAGAAATTTTACGTTCCTCCATTAGTTCCTCATCGATACTATTATTCATGATGCTATTATTGTTGTTGTTGTTGTTATTGCTGGTGTGGCTGTTATTATTTGGCTCCGACGAAGTAGACTCTCTATTATTGGAATCGTTTTTTTGTGCCTCCGCTTCGTCCGAGTCCCCCGACTCACCATCCAATATAAAACGTATGGCATCGTATGCAAACCACATTGGCTGATAATTTAAACCCTTGCGTCTGCCATTTAAAACTTTGCCATGTTCACGATGGAATGAGGAACGTAAACTTTTGATTTTCGAACGAATCGAACGTATTTCGGCACCATATTTATGGCCCAATAACTTGAGGGCTTCGTATTTAGTTTGCTTAATATGATAGCCTTTTGTATTGGGATCCCAGAGAACACGTTGTCTTCGATAGTCTTCGATGAAATCGAGAATTGTGGCACGTGACCATTCAATGCGATCCGTTGTTGTATTACCAGCAGTAGTTGTGGTGGTGCTAGTTGTATTGGATGTTGAACCATTATTGCTGCTAATACTTAAATTTAGATTTGAGGTGCTGTTGTTGTTATTGTTATTTGTCAAATTGTTGCCTTTGTTATACATTGTTGCAGTGTTCTTCAATGTCTTCCCCCGCTTACTACGCAATTTTTGATCATGTGACGACGACAGTTTGAAGCTGTCCCGGAGTGTCCAATTGAGAGAAATGTGTGCGCACGGTTGTGCGTGTTTTGGAGAAGGGTGGGGGGAGATTGTGGGAGCAAGGAAGGGGTACAACTAACCTGTATGTAGTCCACGGTTTTGCTGTTATTGTCTTGCCCGTCGTTTGCAGTTTCCAATGATCATAAGTACTATAATAACAAGCAACAGGTTATTTTTAAACAAGTGTTTTTCATTTATTTATTTGTTTGTTTATTATTTTTGTCTTCTTATTTTTTTTTCTTGTTCCTCCTCCTTTGTCGTTGTCTTCCTCTTCTTATTGCCTGCTTGCTTCGACTACAACTAATATCAATGACAACAACACGATGCTACTACAAACAATGAGTGTGTCTGTCTGTCAGTATGTTTGTTTGTTTGTTTGTATGATCTGTTATTAAGAGTGAGTGTGTATGTTGATTAATCGTGTAATGTTGTGTGGCTATGTTGTTGTTGTTGCTATTGGGGTTTGGAGTCTGATATTTTGCTGTTGTTGTTGGCTTTTGCCAAAAAAATATATGTAGTATTTTGTTTTTATTTGGTTGATCTTAACTGGTTTTATTTTTTGGTGATCTTTGTCGTTTGTTGGTGGTGTTGTATTACGAGTTTTCTATATGATTTTTTTATTTTTTTGTATACGATTTGGATTTTTTTTTTGGAGAGATGTTGTTATTGGTTTTGCAGCAGCCGCAACTTGATTGTTAAACACATTTGATCGCGAACATACATACCGTTTCGTCGTTCACCGTTGAAATCACGAATTGTACTAATTTCATATGTTTTTTTAACACACCGCCACCGTTGCTGCTGCCGCTGCTACGGCTGCTACAGCCACAACTGGTACGACTGCGGTTGTTGTGGCTGGTTGGATTTGTTGACTAGCTAGCTGGCTGGCTGGCTGACTGGCTAGTAGACTGACTAACTGACAAGCGCGCTCACAGTGTGTCGTATTATTTCGTTATGTTTATCTGTTTATTTGTACATTTGTTAGTAAGTTATTTGGCTAGCTCCGGCCTTAGTATGTGTGGCATGCTCCAACGTCATTGCCATTGTCGTTTCAGTTGTCGCAGTTATAGATTTGAATGTGGTTGTTGCTGTGTTGATATTTTTAAGTCGTCTCCAAAATTGTTTTTTTTTCTTTTTTTTTTTAACCAGCAAAAATATAATAATGAACACACAAAAACTCGTACCTACTACAAACTAACTACTAACTTTTTTTGTGTCGAGTTGTGTTGTTTGGTTTGATTTCTTTTTTTGTGGCTAATGCTGTTGTTGTTGCTGCTATTGTTGGCATTAATTTTAAAGTTGCTGGTGTTATTGTTGTTGTTGGTACTGTGATACTGGTTGTATTAGTAGTAATACGATTAGTCGTATGCAAGCAAATATTTTATTTATTTTGTTGCTACAATTATAACATTTTAAGTTGTTTTTATGGTTGCCTAACTGTCATTATGACAAACTCACTGACACTGACTGACGAATTGCCTCATTTGTAGAGAAATATGAATGTGGTGCTGCTGCTACGATAAAACATATTGTTGTTATTGTTGTTGTTGCTATTTCTGCCTCTTTTTTCAATGTCTGTCGCTGTTATTATGATTATTTTGTCGAGTAGTTGCTCGTGCTTTATTTATTTTGTATTGTCGTTAAATATTTTGTTGTTGCTGCGTTCATTTATTATTTAGCATTTCATACCTTATTTTTATTTTATTATATTTTTAATATTGTTTTGTTTTTTTTTTTTGCCTGAGTTTTTTCCATGTTCTTCAACACAATAACAGCGGCAACAATAACAACCTGAAATAGTTTATTTAACTAAGTGTGGTCGAATAGATTCGGTGTACTACTATAGGGAATTTAATTAAATAATTGTATTGCTCAAAATATTAAGGTACATTTGGAACTCGATAAATCCGCTTTGATTTAAGATCTTTTGGACTTAACTACCTTCAGTATTCGTTAGTAATTTTCAATAAATTTTTGTGTCTTTTATAGGTTTGGGCGGTCGAGATGGTCGAATTTTTCATACCCTCCATATATTATTCATCGTTGTAGATTGACATTGTTGTTATCACATACGTACTAAAATGCAAGACAATGACAGGATTTGAGTACACATGATCCTTGGTTATGGCTCGATTTTTAACAATTTTCAATCAAAATTTATTTTTGAAATGAGTTCATAACGGATTATAAGAAACAACAAGCAATACACCTTGCTTGATTTGTTCACGTTTCCAAACTGTAGCCATATTTACGTTTTCAAGAGACATTTAAAGTTTTACAAAATAAATTTTGAACTATATCTCCACATTTTGAAAAATACGGAATAATTTTATTTCTTTTTATATAGGTGAAGTAAATTTCGGTATCGAATTTGAGTTGTCACTGTGTTAAATTGTAACAAAAACTTAAAATTTGAAAATGTGATTTACTACATCTATATCTATCTATAAATTTGTGAATACTGAAATGCTTGAAACATGAAACATCAATTAGGAAATATAAACAAATCTTTATACATGTTTTCGGGTGTTTAAGTTTCCGCAAGTAAAATTATACCAACTCATGAGTTAAAATTAACCTACAAGTAGAGCTGAACTTCTACTGAATTAGATTTGAACTAGAGCAGGAATAAAACTAAATTAGAGTAATCCTATTCTGATTTTTCATTTCATATAAGTGTATTTGTGGCTATTCCATTAATTTGCATATATATTCAGTAATTAAAGACTTGAAATAAAATTGGTCTATTTTATTGATAAATTTCGGAAGTCTGGATCAATTCAGATAACAAGTTCTACAGAAAAATTTATAGAAAAAAAGATTTTGCTCTTCTGACCTAGCATTCTCCAAACATTACAGTTGTCCTACATTTGCGTATCTTTCCGCAGTCAAACAGACCAAAATCTCTGATGTGAATTGAAACCACTAGAACTCTTAATAGGTTGACATACCCAAACACGATTGAATTAGATAACATTATTTTAATGTTACGAATTGTCCGATAGACCTCTATATACCACCCCCACAACACCTTTTGTGAAGAATATAAAAAAATCCAAACCAAACGGGAAAATATAATAAAATAGCAACAAAGTGTACTGTAGTGAGTTGGTGTCGTGTCGCATCGTCATCATCTATACGTTGTCGTTACTGATCGCAGTTGCCGTTGTTGCCGCTGTTGTCGTTTTGTGTTGTCAAATAAACCGCAAACAAAAAACCTTTAGTAATTGTCGTGCTCTTATTTAGTTTTTTTCTGTTTCTGTTTCTCTAACATGTGGTATGGTCCGAATGACTCTCACCTCTCGTCGTTGCCTCAGCTTCAGAAAGCAACGAAGGAATGTATGTGTGCATGTGTGTATATATGAATGTGTTATTGGTGGTATTGCCACCACTACCACTGGAAATACTAGCAACAACAATATATAAAAAATAAACAAAATAAATAAAAAATGGCAACAACGAAATCGATGAAAAATATCAGTACAAAAACGAATCAAAAATGAAAAAAAAGAAAGCTAGCTGACGGGCGAGCGTGCGGGCGATGATTGCACTTACAGTCATACCTTTAGGAAAAAAAAACAATATTGTAGCAATTGCTACTGATTGATCAATCATCCAACAATTTTATTAATTTATGCCGACAATTCACCTCTAAACTATATAGAATTTCATTCTCTCTAATACTCTTTGCTGCAAAATTTGCATTATATGTATAAATATTTTATATTCATCAATACCAAGTCTGATATTTTCAGAAAGGTGAATCATTATTATTGCAAAACCTTGTAAAAAATTTTATTCTCCAGAATTAATATTCTCTTGCGTAAGGAAATTATATATCTCCAAAAAATTCAATCAATCAATTAGGCAGAATTTGATTATCCCTAAGCTTGGTGTTAAAATGAAAAGATTTTAAGAAATTAACTTTATTAGTTCATGTCGTAACACATTTTCAGGGTACCTGTCTGATCTCTCATTTGGAGGAAGATCGGACATATGATGAGTGCATTTTAATGCTTCTCTAATATTATCCAATTTTCATAACTAATAATCATTTACTTCCCTTGAGTTGTTAATCACAAACGATATTTTGGTTAAAATATTCAGTATTAGTTAATGTGACAACAAAACATTGAGTATCGGCGTTACCATAATGAGGATTTCGACATATTTTTGATTATACTGGAACTAAACCAAAACTGTACTAACAAAGTAGTACAAACCCGAACATTATTCTGGAAAATACTTAAACGATTCACTTATATGCTCTAAATTTTAATTCCTGGAGGGAATTTGTATTATACTTTTACACAAATTTAAAAGAGTTTTAGGCTTTAATCTACATTTCGGGAAGACATTTGTTTGGGGGCTATGATAAATAATAGAATAAGAATAATAAAATAATAAACGATGTCACTATATCTAAAAACAGCTAATTTCCCAATATATTTTTGCATTTTACACTGTTAAACACTAAGTCTGGGAGAGCGTTTGTATGGGGGTTAAGTGAAATAATAGACCAATTGGAATGAAATTTGCAATATTTGTTTAGATCCACAAAAAGTTATGTATACTCATATATAAAGGAGTTATGGGCATTATTACCCATCCCAGTGGGACAGTTGAGCCAGCTGTATCTGATTCGAAGTGGAAGGATTCAAATCTACTACCTGTACTTTGCGCAAATGGTTCAAATGGACAGTCAGCATTCCAGACTGATGAATAAACATCGTTAAATCGACTTAGAAGTGATTCTAAGCCGAGCGGTAAACTTAAAGGTGTGTATTTCTATACTCACCATCAAAAAATTTTGGGTTTGTCATTCCGTTTGTAACATGTTAAAATATTCGTCCAAGACAGCAACATGTATATATATTTTGGGTCCTGATAAGATTCTAAGTCGATCT
>JACGTJ010002467.1:17865-30845 GCA_014858695.1 Chrysomya rufifacies | reverse complement strand
TGAGCTAGAACTGAATTAGAACTGAACTAGAACTAAAACTGAACTAGAATTGAACTGGAACTAAACTTAAAACTAAAAAAAAGGATAATCACCAAAATGGTTCGTCAAATCAGATCTTGAAAGAACCACTGGTGTAGTATATCTAATAGTCGGTTTAAAATCAAAATTTATCAGCAAAAATATAAATGCATATATTTTTGCCCACTTCAGCTATTTTGCTACGTGTGAATAAACTGTAAAAAGTGTAAAAAACACTCACTATTAATTCCCTTAATAATTTCTTCAATCTATAATTTATACACTCAATCATTCATTCACATTTTCATTGATATAGTCTTGTGTAATGTAAGTAATTCGATCAGTAACTAAAGAGTGAGTCAGCCAAACTGTCACTTAGTTCGTCAGCTATTTTAGCTACGTTGTTTACAAGTTAAAAAAGCACCAAAAACAAAAAAAATGTATATGTATTAATAGGAATTTTTGAGGTATTCATTAATTTTTGTGGAATGTTGTATAAATTTGCCAAAAGCTTGAAACATAATGGGATTTAATAAAAAACGTGTGTTTTATCGGCTGATAAAATCGAAAGAAAATGCGTCATAACTAAATATATAGATGAATGACAAAATAATTTTCATATTGATTTAAATGTTCATTTAAGATTTTTATGTGTAGTAAATGTTTATAAAATGTTATATGATTCACAAATCAAACACCTACAATCATTTAAGTTGTAATAGATTTTAAACTCTTATGCAAAATTTTTGATTTTTATAGCTGAACCTATGTTTTTTGATTCTTTGTAAATGTAAGTTTCTGGTTATGATATTTATTCCAAACATTATATTAGAAAAAGTAAATAGTGTTCAATTCGAAAATGGTGCTTAATTCAAAGCAGTCATATATGATTAACCCACCATCAGTAAATACTGATGGTATATGGGTTTTTGCCTTTTTGCCTGTTGAAAGTTATAAGGACGAAATATTTTTCTGACAAAATCGGTTCTTAAACGAAAAAGCGTGACATAAATTTGAAAGGTTATTGGGTTTTGATGACGCAAGTAAAAAAAGCGTTATTACATTTAAGATATTTGCTTCAATTTTTTTGGAGATAAATGATATTAGGTTAGGTTAGGGAAGGGCGATGCTGCAGCCGCAACATCTACATTCGGAGGTCCATACGGGTATTTCCTTCAATTTTTTTGCAGGGTTACATTTATATGGAAATAAATGATATTAGGTTAGGTTAGGGAAGGGCGATGCTGCAGCCGCATCATCTATATTCGGAGGCCCATACGGGTGCATTGTGATCCCTTCAAGAAGAGAAAGAAAGAATTATTTTATAAGATGAAGGAAGGGGGGTAGAAATTGTAGAAACCAAAAAGAGAGAGCTATAGATAGAAAGATTCTACACCAAATTAGGTTCAAATAACCAATCTAAGCCTAGCACAAAACCTTTGATGTTATCAGGATCCTGAACCCCAATAACCCCGAGATCCTCTAGGAAACGGCTACCAAACCACTTCTCCCTGCGTCTTAAAAACAATGACAAATGATGTGTTCAATCGATTCTGGTTCATCGATATTTTCACATAGCCTACAGAGTTCACGAGCTCTAAATGATATTAAATGATTTAAATATTTTATGCGGTTATAACCCCATTTTGGTAAGAAACGAATTGAATATTGAAATATTTGTTATTTCATTAAATACCACGAATAGGAAGGTATTCAATGGAATTTTGACAGTTCTTCCAATGTGTTGTTCGCAGAATCGAATATCCGTTAAACCGAGAAACCACTGTATTTCATGCTAGATACCAATTTTGAACTGTACGTTTACTTAGCAGTCAGCCGATTAGACGGATGCATAACATTAAATATATTCAGAAAGTGAATCTGAGGATAGGGGACAAGGTTTCACAACTTCAATAGGGCTTTAGATGTTCAGATTTATTTCACAACTTTAATAGGATATGAACACATGCAGATAAATCTGACAACTTGCAAACAAATCTTTTGTATTTCTATATGATTTTAATTATTTCAATTGTTTTTGTTAGAATATACTTAAAAAATCAATTTTTTCATTTCAAACCGTACAATTTACAAAAAAATAATAAATTTGTTTGATTTTGTTCAAACAGAATAATATTAAACAAATCGTACGATAAATACAATAGTTTAGAGTTCCATTATATAAATACAATATTTTGCACCGAAATTGTTAATAGAAATAATTAAATCGGAAGAAATTTTGAACATACTATGTTATTCTTTGTCGTAAGCTGTATTTAACGGTTGCATCAGTTGTTGGGCATTTATATTGGCAATGCTATAAGCATCTTAGCTGGCAATACTCTTGACAAAGAATGTCGTTAAAACTAAATGGTAATTCACATATAGATGTCGCTCATTATATGTAATAAATTCAAAACAAATTCTGACAGCACGTTGTATTATCAGCCTCGTTCCTTCAATTTACCCCCGCAATACAATTTGACATTTCTTATAAAAAGTGAAAATTCTCAAAACAACAGCATTCAGCAGAGAATTGATTTTAATGTATTAAATAATAAGTTAAATTTTCAATAAAAATATTAGCAAAATTAGCACATTCAAAATTCTAGTTGCTGTTTAATAAAAAGTAAGTAATATAATTTAAAAATTTTATAAAATATAATAGATTCTTAATGGATAATATTACAACAAAAATTACGCAATAATAAAAGTAAAACACCTTGTGATTTTGCTTGCCTACTACACTAAGTATGTATAAGAGTGTGAGAGTGTAAAGTGCCTTGACAGGCCATGGAATGGGATTAATTTAAACATGTGAATCTATTTTCTTTTTGGCAATTTATTTAAATTCTATTTGTTTATTGCAGCCTTTTAAACACAGAAAACATGGGAAACGCTGTTTCTATTGCTCACATGCAGGCTGCCCAAACAGCCCCTAAAAATCATGAACATATGATGGCCTCTGGAGCAACACCACCACCAGAATGTCCTATGCATCAAAAAGATGGTGCTGCTGCCGCCACAATGAAACCACCACATCCCAAAATGGAAGCCACAACCGTATCTGCCTCTGAATGTCCTGTCAAACATGATAATAGCGATATTAATCCCCTTAATATGATGCCACCTGCCAATCAACAACCTTCGCCTGGACAACCTTTCCCCTTGTCCACGGAACGTCAGACATCATCTATTCCCAAGGTAACTGAAGATGGTTCTGTACAATTTTGGCAATACCCCAGTCAACAAATGTTCTGGAACGCTATGTTGCGCAAGGGTTGGCGCTGGAAGAACGAAGATGTTTCACAAAAAGATATGGGTGATATTATACGCATTCACAATGCCAACAACGAACAGGCTTGGCGCGAGGTATTGAAATGGGAAGCTTTACATGCCCGTGAATGTGGCAATCCACGTTTGAAGAGCTTTGGTGGTAAGGCTTCGGATTATAGTCCTCGTGCTCGTTTCCGCAGTATGTTGGGGTAAGTATAAGTTTTATTTTTAAGAAGACATTGTTAAGGAACAAGTTAAAGTTATTACGAATATTAAGAAGAGAAATTCGAATATGAAAATTTTGAAATTTTTACAAAATAAATTTTACAAAATTAATTCAGAGTTATTGGGAAAAAGTTCATGGTTTTATTTAATGTTCGAAAATAATAGAAAAATGCCTCCATATTCGCAACAATTATTTTAAAGTTCCAATTTTGAATCATAACTATTTCAGATTTTCGAACTTTAAATTAACAATATAATTTTTGAACTGCAGAACGATATCTCGATTTTTGAGCATAACAAATTTTTCTGTTTTAATGTTAATGTTTGTCAAACATATTTTACTGCAAAGTGAACGACAAAAAATAGAATTAACTATCTAAAACAAATTTGGAAAGTAATCAGATATACTTCGAATTTCGAAAGTAGTTATAGAGTTAATTATTGATTTAAAGTTAATGTTTTTCGAACATGTTTCACTACTAAGTAAACTATAAACAGCCTGAACGTTTCTAGGTCTAACTC
This sequence comes from Chrysomya rufifacies, assembly GCA_014858695.1. Lineage (NCBI taxonomy): Eukaryota > Metazoa > Arthropoda > Insecta > Diptera > Calliphoridae > Chrysomya > Chrysomya rufifacies. Next base: position 26,804 of record JACGTJ010002467.1, on the reverse strand, counting down.
ACTACTGAGTATGGATAGAGGTAGCCTAAAAATGGTCATAGGTATTATAACAGGTCATTGCGCAATAGGCGTGATGAAAACTAAGTGGGATATAAGAGCTCGATTGAACACATCCATTGTCATTGTCTGGCGTTATTAAGACGCAGGGAGAAGTGGTTTGGTAGCCGATTCCNNGTTTTGTGCTAGGCTTAGATTGGTTATTTGAACCTAGTTTGGTGTAGTGTCTTTTATCTATAGCTCTCTCTTTTTCGTTTCTACAATTTCTACCCTCTTCCTTCACCTCTTCAAATAATTCTTTCTTCTTTCTTTCTTGAAGGGATTAGTATGGACCCGTATGAGCCTCCGAGTGTAGATGCTACGGCTGTAGCATCGCCCTTTCTTAATCAAATCTAATCTAAACTATAAAAATAGAACTAAACTACTTAAAACAAATTTGGAAAGTATTCAAATATACTTCGAATTTCGAAAATAGTTATAAAGTGAATTATTTTTATAGTTGGTAATGATATATTTCAATGATATTCTTATTTCATACATTTTCGAATGTTTATTTTGTGTAAAAAAGAACAAAACAAGTTTGTTGAATTTTAAAATCTATACAATTCGAAATTGAAATGATCAATTTCGATGTTTTTTCGAACATATGTATGTTGTTTATTTGAATAACTAAACAACAATTTTAAGATCTAATCAATTTTTAATTTCGAAAATATAGGAACTTTAATAACACTTTCGAACATAATCAAATAACGTTGTTTTGAGATCTAATCAATTTTTGAAAAATCACAAAAAAAATTAATTTCGAAAATATAGGAACTTTAATAACACTTTCGAACATAGTCAAATAATGATGTTTTGGGAAAATTTTAACTTGTGCTGAAGAATTTAAATAAATTTTTGTTTAAAAAACTTCAACTTAGTAGTGTTCAATTTCGAAATTTTTTCCAACAAACAAATTATAACAATAAAAAAACTTAATTTAAAAAATATTCGAAGTTTAATACGAATTTCGAACATAGTTAAATAACGTTGTATTGGAAAGTTTAATCTAATTTCGAAGAAATTAAAAATAGTTCTTATTCTTTGAGAAAAAAAATTGATTTCGAAAAAATATTTTCAGTTTTAGTTAGAGCTTAACTTAATTTTCGAAAGAAATAGAATGAAATATAATCAAAAATTTAATTTAAAAAATATTCGAAATTTAATACGAACTTCGAACATAGTTAAACAACGTTGTATTAAAAAGTTTAATCTGTTTTCGAAGAATTTAAAAATAGTTCTTATTTTTCTTAACAAAAGAATTCACTTCGACAATTTTCAAACATAAGATTTACTAACAGAAGAAAACTTAAATTATTTAATGCAAAGTTTCGAACGTAGTCAAAATCGAATTCTGAATTTTTCTTCGAAAGATTCAAAAAAGAAAAGTAAATAAGAAATTTCCTAGCCTAATTTTTCAAATTAAAACAAATTTCAAAACCTTAACTATTAAATATGAAAATAATTAATAATATTTAACCCGTTTATAATCACTTTCAGTTATGAATTACCCTTCGATCGTCACGATTGGATTGTTGATCGTTGCGGCAAAGAGGTACGCTACGTTATTGATTACTACGATGGTGGTATGGTTGATAACGATTATAAATTTGCCATACTTGATGTACGTCCAGCTTTAGATTCTATTGATAATGTATGGGATCGTATGCGTGTTGCCTATATGCGTTGGAAATTTGCTGCTCTCGATATGATTTCAGGTCCGGACAGTGGAAAAGTAGATCATTAAAAGCTATACTTCTACAACAATTTGTTCTTATGGAACTTAAAACAAAACTATTAGGTTAAATTATTCATTATTTAAACACTTGATAATATGTTTTACATTAATTGTAAACTAAACTTTCTTAAAAAAAATTAATAAATTAGTCATAATGTAAATTTTAAATCATTTAGTTAAAAAATCTTTTCTTTGTGTTATTTTATTTTTTAAATATTTTTTATATATGTAATTAAACGAAAAGAAATATCTTAACAACTAAATGATTTAAAATCTTTTCTTTTTTTTAATTATTTGTTAATACTAAATGCCAAATTATAAGTATTTAGTATTAGTAGTATTTAATATTATGAAAAAAAAAACATTTAAAATATACATCTAATGGACAATTTGTTTTAAGATAATTTGTGTATTTAATATGTATTCAACTATTAATTGGCTTATGCAATTTTTTATTATTCGAAACTTATGCCAGTAGTTACAATTGATTTTTTGCACAAATTATCTTATCTAAAACAATGTTAAACCCAGTGAAAAACGAAATAATAATGTTGATAAAATACATACATAAAATACAATAACAATAAATAAACAAATTACCAAAAAATTGCCATATAAATTATTGTCTCTATTAAGTTTTTAAAAACGCAAAGCAAACTTTCAATCTCACAAAGAAATGTTATGAAAATTTTTATAATAGCCCTAATTTTTATACCCAACATCAAAATATGATGGGGTCGTATATTGGGTTTGTCATTCCGTTTGTAACATGTTAAAATATTCATCTAAGAGCCCAACATGTATATATATTTAGGGTCCTGATAAGATTCTAAGTCGATCTAACAATGTCCGCCCGTCTGCATGTTGAAAGCACGATAGAGATCGCAGCGGATGAGCTAAGAAGACGAAATATGGCACAAATATTTCTCTTATATAAGGTTTGTTTGTTGTATTGAAAATGGGTAGAATTGGAATATAAATAAGGAAGTTTTGGAACAAAAAACCCATGAAAATCTGTAATTTTGAAGCATGTTAGTACATAATATATCATAAATATGAAACGTATAATCGCACAAAGATGTCATTTAAGGTAAATCATAATATATTAATGGGAAATTAAGATCCGAAATATGGGCGTGACCCGCCCATTTTTTTGCCCGCTCATAAAAATATGCTTTTTTTTTAGTCATTTTTCGCTTAAATATGAAAGGGAAGAACATACAAAGATGAATTTTCGACTGACTGTTGGATAGAATATTGGAAAAATCGTTGCCACATACATAAACTGGGGAATTTTTGATGAACTACAAGAATTTTTTAAAGTACTATTTTATATATAATAAATTCACACAAAAGTTTTAGTATCCAACAATATAAGTTTGACATAACTGAACTACTTTTGAGCATTATAAATTGAGAAAATAAACGATATTTATCAGTTGAATGTTTTCCATATATATATATTGTCCTAAAATTTTTTTGCACATGCTGAATATTGAGCTCAGAATGCGTATATTTTTTGAACAAAAATTTAATCAAGTGTTTAACTTTGAAGTCAATGCTTGAAATACATTAAAATTATGGTTTATTTCCAATGGGCTATTTTAATCGACATTTAACAGGAATTCCTCTAAAATATCTAATAAGAATAAACTATCTGAGAAATTTCGTAATGACATAAGTGAAAAAAATATATAAGTGAAAAAATGTATAAGAAATTTTAAAACCTTTAACAGTGAAAAGTAATTTTATTACGTTTTTGTGTTTTATTGATATTAAATTGAGAAAATTAGATGAAAATTACACATGTTGTTTGGGGATTTTTGGGGATATTTTATAATATTTATGAGGGTAAAAGAAAATAGTACTTGGCTATAACTGAGATGTTGCAAAATGCTCTACATATCATTGTTTAAAGATATTCTTTAACCCCATATTGTCACTTAACCCTAGAACATTTCTCTTATAGATTTTTAACGATTATTTGCAAACAGCTGTTATATAAACCTAGTGCATATAAAAGCAATTAATATGTTAAAAATTTGAATTTTTTCTTTAAAAAAAGAAATATATTTTATGCATTTTAATTTCCCTAGTTCTATAGTTCATTAACTTTTACTTGTAATTTGCCCCTTAATAGGTTCTTTTTTCTTTCGTCTTTATAACGAAAATAAAATAACATAATTCCTTTTACAGTCGTACTTAAGGAGGCAAATAAAAAAAAAATAATAAAATAATAAAAAGTATAAAAAATATATATATAAATTAATAAACATTTTTCTGACACTTGGTTAATTTCAATCAAAACACACCTACTTTTCTTCACATAATCCCATTCAAACACACACGCACCCCAAATCATAGCGCACGTTCACAGTGTTACGCTTACACACGTACATAGAACTTAGAACACTATCATTTAAATTAAACAACAAAAACAAGCAAATAAACAAAACAACTAGAAGTTTAAGAAAATAATAATCAAATGAAAAAGAGGAAAAAACAACAAACTTGCATAAAAATGCACTACTCTGCAGTGTCAGACAAAGGGCCTCTTCTTTGTACACTCGAAGAAAGAAAAACCCTAACAGTGGGTGAAATTTGTCAATGGGAAAGAAGAAATATTCACACTGTAGTTCCATTATACAATTAACTCTTAAAAACTGATTGTAGTTTAAGTGCAATATAGAAACTTCCCATCGTTAAATCGTTGATTGCTTTTGGGTTGGTCTAGGTTACATATCTATATTAAAGTGCTTGGAAGCTTTCAAACTCAAGTCATCTGTAAAATATCCCAAATAGTCGCTTATAAAAAGTTTCGAGATCGTACTTGAGGTATTAAAGGAATTATTTCTAAAGGAGTTGCGGAGTTCTGAGGGTAATGACATTCTCCAAAAGCTTAATGAAGGGGTAACTGCAGAAAATTTTACCAAAGACTGGATCACTTTCCAAAACACTTGAAATTACTTCATGGGTCTTAATTCTTCATTGATATTCTTTAGCAGATTTTGGAATGAGGAAAGCGGAAAGAAATTTAGAATGATTAATTGCCTTATACTTGAAATTTATCAATTCTAAAGACAAGAGTAGTATCATCTCATCATTTGCAATAACGAAAGCCATATGGAGACCAATTTACTTACTACACATGGGTCAACAACTTTTAGGACAATAAAAGGAAATATTCTAAGATCATATCTGATAACGTACTTAAACTTATGAGGTCTTTGTTTCGTAAGGTCAAGAGGAATTTGAGACTAGTACTAAATTTCATGACTTACTAATCAATGTTAAAAGGTATAATATATAGAAATTCGATAGCGTTAGGTGAAATAAGAATGAATAGGGAAACTTTAAGCAAAATTAATTTCAAGAGAAAATCATAACATTTGCGGCACAAATCGATTTAAATTTGTATTATTTGTATATTTGACTTTATTTTACACTTTTATTCATTTTACTTTCGTTACTATTTAATAATACCTTGAAATACAAAAATCAAAAAACCATAAAAAGTACCAAATCTTTAGTTTGAACTGCCTGATGATCTCCAAGTATTAAAATAAAGAATTTAACCATTTATTTCCACTGCTCCTAATTAAGTTTCGCTGACTATTACTACGCGCATAACGACCATCTGCAATACAATTCAATCATTTCTTATTCCATTCATAATTTTCAACAGTTGTGAAAAGTTTTTTTCTTTTTTAGTTTTCTTATTTGTGTTAACATTTTTGTTTTTCATTTTTTTAAAACAAACTATAAGATACAATATAAATTACAATATGGTTACAAATGGTCGTCAGCATAAGAAGTGAATTTTTAGACTTGTTGCAACTTAACACAACAACAAAAAAATTATGAAAACACACAACCGCCTAAAGAATCACTTATAAATCATAAAGTATGCATAAAAAAACTAAAGTGCTATTGAGGAGTAAGAAAGGAAAAATTGATGCATCTACTGATAGATAGAAAGGCTATCATTTTGGCAATAAAACGGTCTCATTGTTAATTTTCCATTCTATTAATGAAATGTTTCATTAAAACAATGCAAAATTACATGTATAAAACAAATTCTCTCACTTTGTGAGGCATTTTGTTTTATAGCTTCATCAATTCATGAATATTGACTATAAACAAAATAAATAATGAATTACGGTGAGTATTTATTTATTTATTTATTCATTCATTCATTCATTCATTATTTACACAAAAATCCTCCAAACATCAGGAAAATATTAAGTGAAAAAATCCGTCTATATCTTTTATAACGGGTTCTCAAATCCAAACGAAGATTTAAGAACAGGTGATGTGTCGTTTATATGGCTTTTCTTAGCTTAACAAAAACAAATTAAGAATAGAAGTTATTTCATAATAACTACACTAAATATTGACCGATTTAAAAAAGTTCTGCTTCCAAAAAAGCAATTACAAATCGACGATTCCTTTCTCCGTCACAGATGCTCGAATCCGTTAAAGTGTTTAACCGAAAAATCCTTCAAAAATCAATAAAATTTTCTGTGAAACCATGAAGTCTCTGTCTTTTCACAAATCAAAAACAAAGGTATAGGAAAAGCATTATGCGAAATCTTGACACCACATTATCCGATATCAAGACTTTTATTAGCAAACCAGAAACAACTATTATAAATGAAATTTAATTGATCTTTGACAATAACTCGATTATTCCTGGTTAATGAATTTTGGGAGATTCAAAGAAACAATATTAGGAAAACAATCATACTATAGATTTCTGTATACAAGTCCGTAGCATATATAGAAATACTAGAAACATTATGAAATAAATAAAATTAACGATTTTTGATGATATCTAGGCCATTTTTTAGGGAATTTTTTCGAATTTCAATAACAAGATTCCCGCGACCCTAAGGAATGATTTGATATACATATTGTACAATTTTATAATCGGTTGCAATCAAAGATGACACGAAATATGCATATTTCGATTCAGAATTCATATCAGATGAAAAATCTAGAAATTACAAACAGAATAACAAACTTTTATGATAGGATATATCGCTATAAGTGAAGACTATAAAAATGTTTGTATAAATCTGGTAGAAAATTTCAACATTTTCAAAAAAATACTTTCGATCTAAGAAGAAGGTTTACGTTTAAGTTATATTTATCCTAAAAATTATTATCGATCAGTTACTTATATTTCCAATAAAAAATATATTTAATAGATATAAAATAAATATTAAAAAAAAGAAAAAAACATTTTATTCACATGCACTCCTTATTTGCAAACAAGGAGTGTGAATATGTGTATGTGTTCTTTTTATTTCGATAGGAGTTCGAGTTGGTAAATAAGTAATAAAAAAATGTATAAATAGCAAAAAAAAAATCCACAACAAAAAATATGCATTTAAAAAGACCAGTAGTCAAAGTCAAACTATTCAAAATGTTGGCATTAGCGTTTAAAGTTGATATCGAGTTTGTGACAAAAGAGGGGGGAGGGGAGGGTGTGTGTTAAAAGTATGAGCAGGGAGCTATAATCAAAAGCATAATGAAAATAAAGAACAAATGATTTTTAGATTTGTTCCTTATAAGAATGCAAATAAGTTTCATTCTAAATAGGCATTTGTTATTTTGCTATTTTGATTTTTTCATAATATTTTTTTTTTTCATTTTGATATTATATAAAATGTTGATTTTTTTTTTCTTCTTGACGATTTGAATGTATGAACGCCGGAAACAAACGACGTGACTTTTTTTTGATGAAAACTATAAGAGAACGAATTTTTCGAAATAAATAAAAAAAAACACCTTCAGTTTGTGTGTGATTTTTTTTTCAGATTTCTTTTAATTATTTGTAAAATCAAATAATCTTCTTATTTTATATGAAAATTAAATTTTCGATTTATAATTAAAATTTTTATAGAATTAAAAAAAAGTTTGCATGTGTATAGAAATTTTACATATTTTTTTTAATTTGAATACGTAAATAATATAAAAATAGTATTTGTTGTACATTTATGTTTAATTTTGTTTTAAATCTTAATCATCGTTGTAGAAATAAGAGCACAATGGCTCAAAATTAAGAGAAAATTATTTAGAACAAATTGGTTTTCAAATTTAATATTTCTCAATTTTTTTTTTTAATTAATTATAAATTTTACAATTTTCCTCAATTTTTTCTAAAATATTATTTCAGTAGACCATTTTTTCTATAGAACATTTTTCACAATATTTTAGTTCTCTAAAAAAATTTTTTAAAATTAACTTTCTAAAAAATGTCTTCCTTTCTGAAATTTTTCAAAAAATGTTCACAAAATTTTCTTATATAGAAATTTTTTCAAAATTATCTTTCTATAGAAAATTTTCACATAATTTCTTATTGTAAAAAAATTTTCACATAATTTCTTTCTGTAGAAAATTTTATATACCATTCACTTAATTTGCTTCCAATAGAAGTTTTTTGCAATTTTTTTTTACATAATTTTCTTTCTAAAGAAATTAAAATAAAAATCTTTCTATAGAAAATTTTCACAACTTTTTATATCTACAGAAAATTATGTACAAAAAATTTTCTATAAATTCTACAATTTCATAAAATTTTCCCAAAAAGTTGTTTCTGTACACCATTTTTTCTATAGGAACAAATTTTCCAAAATTATCTTCTTGTAGAAAATTTTCCAAAATAAAATTTCTATAGAAAATTGTAACATTTTAAAATAAAGTTTCCTTAAATTTTTTTTTCCAATAGAATATTTTTTGAAAAATTTTCTTTCTAAACAATTTTTTTACAAATTTCCCTACAGAACTTCATTTTCAGAAAATTTTCTATCTAAAAAAATACGATTTATTTTTTAAAGAGAATTAATTAACATAAAATTTAAGCAAAATTTTTTACAAAATTTTCTTTCTAAAGATTTTTTTGTACAAAATTCTATTTCTATAGAAAAATTTCAAAACATTTTCTATCTACAAAAAATTCTAATTTTCAAAATTTTCTTTTTAAAAGAATACGATTTTTTTATAGAGAATTATAAATATATTTTATTCATAATACCTTTTTTTTAAATTTTGTTATTTTCTGACCATTGTGCATATATTTCCCCAAGAAGAAAGCCAAATTATCAAAAATTACAAACTGAGGATCTTTTTATTTTTTTTTTTTTTTTTTTTTTTTTTT
>JACGTJ010002467.1:266-12522 GCA_014858695.1 Chrysomya rufifacies | reverse complement strand
TCAACTCCAGTTCAGCTCTAATTCAGTTCTAGTTCAACTACATTTGAGTTCTAGTTTAGTTTTATATCAGTTATACACGTGAGAAAATATTTCCGATATATTTTGTTACACTGTATTAAGGTACAGTGCATACCACCTTGATTATTTATACTTTACACAACAAATAACAGAATTTAGTTTTTAAAAATGTGTTTGCACAATCTATAAACTGATCCGTTCCTCATTTAATTGAATGTAATTGTTAAAACTTAATTAAAAAGTAATGCAAAACTAATTTTGCCATAAAATTATATCAGAAAGAAAAAACGCGCTAAAAAATGATAAGATAACTGCAACAATATTAAGTTTAGTAACTGACTATAATGCACACATAAACAATACAAATGTCAGTAATTATTATTTATTGAAATTATAAAGTTTTTAGTGGACAATATTTAAGGAACTCTGCATTTTTAACAAAATAAACAAAAATTTTATTATTTATATTTTCTCTAATTGACAAACAATTAAGTTAAAAATACCATTTTGTAAGATCATAAAATGAAAAAAAATGCACTGTTTAGCAAAACGAATTAGGGTGGGATATCTTGTCAAAAACTACAACAAAATACAAAATTTTGACTTTTTAATCCTTATATATGCATATTATTTTCAATTTTGTTAAGCATTCATCTTTGGCAGTATAAACAATGAAACAAATAAACAATATCTTTGTAAGTTAGTTGCTCAAAAGGAATTATTTAAGAGCAATTTTAGTAAACTTATGAAATACGAAGGAATATGATAAAACCAACAAAGGAGAGTGTAAAGAGAAACGAGGGAGAGTAAATGTTTAAAACAGGTAGTTTTTCTTTTGGTCATTTTGATATTTCTTAGATTAAAATTGATATTTATCTTTTGTGAATGTATTTTTTTTTTCGTTTAATTTAATCAAAAATTTTTGAAATTAATCAATAACTGTAAATTTATGTTAATGAAATAATTAATATTTATAAAAAAACAAAATATACAAAATTTTAATGAATTGCTGTTTGAAGATATAATACTACAACGAAGGTCGTTTTACAAGTTAACGATAGAAATTTCTTAATATCTTTAGTGAAAAATACATAATTGAAAAAAATAGTAAATGCCCCAGGAATTTCTTAATGATTTTTTTTATATTTGTTTCATTCATAAATATTTTACGAGTAACAATTATTAAAAAAAACAACTCTAATATATAAAGGTTTTGGGTTTTCGAATTCTACTTAATATATGTAAAAAATAAATCAATTATGTAATGTTTTGATTTCGAAAGACCTATTAAATAAATGCATTTTTTCTTGGTCAGACTCTGTATTAAATGAGATTCATTAAACAAAGCGTACGCGAAATGCATTTCTTTCCGCGCCAATCAGATCTATGAAATATAGCTTTCGCTATTAACATATCATGTTGGTTAGTAACCGTACTGACAATTCTCGATCGAAACTTCTGCATTCAGAACGAACCATAGGTAATATATAACTTTTAAATGATTGTCCCGAACTCCTAACACGTTGGCACATGCTTATTACTGGCCACTAAGTGAAGAATCTTTATAAGATAGAACTGCATTTGTCAAGTATGTAGAGCTATAGAGATTTAGATTCTCTTAAAGACGTGTCTCTGAAAATCTTCTAAGATTAGTCAACTAAAGATTGAATTCTTCAAAAACAGAATCTTCTCCATTTGGAACAAACCATAGGTAATATATGTAGATGGATCTGTACAATAACTTTTAAATGATTGCCCCGACTTCTAAACACATTGGCACATGCTTATTACTGGCCAGTGTCCCCTAGATTGTATTACTGATTACTATAGGTGCTATTTTAGTTAAGTGAAAGAATCTACATAAAAAATAACAGTATTTTTCAGGTATGTGAAGCTATAGAAATTTAGATTCTCTTAAAGGCGTCTTTCTGCATATCTTCTAAGATTTGTCAACGAAGGTTTGAATTGATAAAAAAAAGAATCTGTACATAACCGAATTATTATATAGCATATTAGTATTAAGAACCATATTAATAGGTTTGTTGCGCAAATTTTTGGATTAGTTCATACTAATAATAGTAATATTAAAATTACGGTCTCGAATAGTAAAATTTTCACAAAATTTGGCGAACACGAATCACCAAACTTGTTGTTCAAAAATGTGAAAGTAATTTTCATTTATTTTGCAACATTATACGTTTGACAACCACTAATTTTGTGCAATATTCAGATTTCGCGATCATCTGTAATTCCATGTCTGAACTTATGCAACCGAAATCTTCGAAGTAATTGGTATAAAAGCGTTAACAAATTTACTACACTTGGGAGAAGAAATATATTTCCTCTTTTAACAAAATCTATCTAGACGCACATATTCAGACAACTTTGGATAACTTTAAGTCAGACGGACCTAAAGTTATCATTAAAAACATTAATTTTACATAAATGTGATAAACTTTTCGAGATTATCTTGTGTAATACTTATTGTGAAAAACAAGTTGTACACTAAACAATATACCAAAATATGGATGGAAAATAGGGATAGAAAATTTAATAGATTTTTGAAATATGCTCATATTCATTAAAACGTGATAGGTTTCGTGGGATTTTCTTGTCCATTGCTTCTTATGAGCTAAGTTCAATCCTTAGCAACATATCTAAAATTGTCCACCATATAGCAAGGAGAATAATGATGATGCAGATATTTAATAGGGTGGAGTACATATTTTAACTCAGCGCTCATCAGGTACATCAACTGAAAGCAAAATGAGCTATTGAAATAAATTGACCGAACAGAAGCTGATCTAAAATGAGCACTGAAGTTCCAAAGTGCTTTCTCAAAGAAGTTCTAATCAATTTCGTTATCTTTCAAGTAATAATTTTTTAACTTAAAAACAATTCTTATAACCTTATAAAAACACCATTGATCCTTAATTTAAGATACAAAAATTCATGATTATAAAATAATAACATTTTTCTCACACCATTAGAAAGGTATACATTTCATCAAGCTTATTATAAAACATCTTTACTTTTACTGCGAAAGAAAATAAATTAAAGAAACATTAAATCTTATACTCGTTTTAATCAAAAACCATTGAGTCAGACAAACCCATGTTTTAATAGGCCTAATATTACGAAAAGCAAATCAGATGTTATTAAGATAAAATAATTAATTATAGCTGGAAATTAGTTAAAGTTTAAAAAATTTATCTTGATCTAACTAAAGGAAGAAACCAAAAAAAAAGAAAGAAATAATAAAACTAGTAGTAAGTACTCTCTAACATAAAAGTTGTCTGGAAAAAAATATCAAGACACTAAATCAAGTAACAGATTTGTTATAGCTGCTGCTTATGATGATGACGAGTGGTTGGTTGGTTGTTTGTTGGTGGTGGCACTAATCAAGTGGCAAACAAAGTTTGTATACATGTCTGAACGATAGTCTGTCCAATGTTTACTACTACTTACATACGTATGAAGAAAAAGATTTAACATTTTTATACAACAAAAATATAAAATATAAAAATCAAAGCATAAAACGCTGTAGATCACAAAACTACGCATACGCATGGTATTCATATACTACCGGCTATTACTTCTACTACTACTACTGCTGCTTGTAATTCTTTTAAACCAGAGGCACTTAAATCATCATAAAACAAAAAAATCTATGATCATTCATAAAAAACTGGATTTTTTTATGAATTAAAACAAAACCAAAATTATTTTTCTAAGATTTGAACAAATTCAAAAATGATGAGTATTTTTATTTTTTGAAAATCATTTTTATGTTAAATTTGTTTACAAAGAACTAATGTTAGAGCGATCTATTTAAGAGGTGTTTGCGGGACTCACACATGTAATAAATATAAGATCTTTGTAGTTTTTTTTTCCTTTTATTTGTGTTTTGTAATTTAATGAAGATTATTATGTTTTTTCTTTGAAGATTATGACAATAATTATTGTATTTTTTTTTATTTAATACGGACAAGGAAGGTATTACGTGTTACAACAACAAAAAACCTTAAGAGATATTTTTATATTCTCTTGTTATTGGATACGGTGATCACACGCACTTGAAAAAGTTTTGTTATCTCTTGTAATTTTTTACAACATACAAGTAAGGAGACCAGATGTTTGTAAAAAATTAAATGAGTTAAACTGAACTCTTTGACATTTTTATATGATACTTAATTCTAATTAATATACTGGGAAATTAGAATTAAGCACTGCAAAAATTTATTAAATGAATAACTTCCCAGTAAAAATAGGCACTTACAAATTCTCTTCATAAAACCTGCTTTCTGCAATGCACTATTACATATATAGAAGTAAATTGTAGGCGAGAGAATTATTCGCACACGAGAGAATAAAATTCATAACGTTTTTCTTTGGTTATGTTGTCCCACTACTCGAGGCAGATTTTGTATGCCCTAAGTAATGTTTTGAGGCGGGAACTCGCCATATAATTTATTCCTTCCGTAGGAAAGAGAGGAAGAGTTGACCTGGAAGTATAGCGCTTCGATCTGGCTTATGGTAGGCATATATTACCTGTGACAAATTTATAACAATTCAAATTAACTTTGATGTGGATTAGTCAAAACAATAGTTGAAATGTCTTAAAATTTGTACACAGGTAGATGAGAGAAAAAATTAGCCGCGATTTTATATTAACAATATATAACAACAATTTCCAACTGCCTTAAAAATGGGCGTTAAGAAGACAAACAACTTTCGTATTGTTTAGAAAACGTATACAAATTCTTAATTTTTGTATTGATTTTCAAGTGTTTAATAACAAACATTTTGCAATTGATTCTTCTACGAAAACTGTAGACCGCACGTCCAGACAGGCTTATTATAATATGTATTCAGGATTTATGAGAGCGGCGCTTTCTAAATTTAACAAGCTATGCAGTGAATAAATCAAAACCGGGAAACACTTTTTCATGGACCGGGATTAGTTAGACGCTTAAATAGTTCAATAGATGGGATTCCATTTCCCAAAGCACTGCTTACGGAAATATAATAAAATTTCCGTAAGGAGCAGAGAATGGTATGTTTTTTTCAAAACGAACCGTAAATTCCTTAGTAAACAGGGGCACTTCTTATAGTATAACGATAAACATTTTTGGATTTTAATTTTAAACAGCTCATTAAAGACCATCAAATTTGCTGAGGTCTTAAATTATAGAGCCTAACTTATGTTTTAAGAAAATTTCTCTCTATTCGTAATGTTTTCTGTTGATCTAACTAGAAATATTCGTTGGTTTTTTTCTAAGACCAAAATTTAATTAGGTTGGTCTGCTAATTCTAGTCGCAACAAACAACTAGACAGCTCTTGAAATTATGGAGAATATCATGCAGACCCTTTCATGGGCATACATTTTAGGGAACGCAATGTATGAGGAATCAGTACACATTAAGTCTATTGCTCCTTTCTAAATCAAAACTATCCTTCTAAAATCAAAACTACTATTATTTTTCTTTAAATATAAATAGTGTTATCGATATCACTGAATAGAATACCCAAGTCCATATTTATATACTGATAATTAAAAACTTAAACCTAATTAGAACACAAAGAAGAAATGGACTTAACCTAACTTACACATAATGTATAAATTCACACAATTTATGAATTTGTGATGGATATTAAAGATTCGATCAAGTCACATATTTTACATAAGCTTATTAAGAGCATAATCGCTATAGAGTAAAATAAGGAGGTAAATTAGTTTATTGTGCTAAATCTAATTAGCGCTTATGACTAAATGACAAATATTTAACTTCTTCAAGGGCCTACTTAACGCTACTTAATTCAAGTAGCATTTTGGAAAATGTTAAAGGAAAATGCATTCATCTAAACTCACAACGAAGTTCAAGTGATTCGACTTGCATCTAGTCTTATTTAGATATAATGAAATAAAACTATGTATATTAAATCCAATAAGACAAATATTTCAAGTCTAAACATACACAAATGTTTCCTGAAACTTGGATCATAGGTTATTTACTTTGATCGATTATCTAATAAAAATATTCACTTTTCCACAAACTTCTTACAATTCCTTGTGGCCAAATTTTAAAACTAAAATCTAAAAACTTCAAAGTTTTTTTTTTTTTCTTGGATTTCGTATTCAAACATGAAATTTGCAAAATCAAATATACAATTTCAAAAGTCTGGAGAAAATAATGATTTACCTAAAAATATATGCCAGAAAAACAGGATCTAACAAAATTTTTTTCTTTTCAATTTAAATTCATATTAAAATATTAGGTTTAGGAAACACAATCACGTAATAAAAAAACAACAACAAATAATAATAAAATTCGTCTAAATACAAGTGGCAATTAAATCTTTCAAAAAGGCTCTTCTAGCAAAAGATTTTGTTTTAGAAAAGCAGAAACCAAAAAGCCAAAAAACTATCAAAAAAAAAAGGAACAAAACACACGAAATTGAGAAAAAGAAAAAAAAAATATTTTTTATTTACCTGCGTTTTTAAAACATTGGCCGGCCGATTTAGAAGAAATACACTTTATGGTTCAAAACAAAATACAATAATAATAATAACAACAACAACAAATTAAAGTAAAGATGCAAACAGTGGATTGAGGAGGAGGAGGAAGCCTGTGACGTTTTGTTGATTAAATTTTGTTTGTTGTTAGTTGTAGTTTTGTTTTCTGCTTTCTTAAAAAAAGAAAATACAAAATTATGATTTCTTTCTTATTCTTCTTCTTCTAGCAGTTGTTTTGGCCGTTGTTTTGATTTTAATAACACTCAAAATTGTTGTTGTTGTTTTCAAAAAAATCAACAATAACAAAAATACACTAACTGCAACACTCACAGATTATACACAAAATATCGAGAAAAAAACTGCGTGGTAGTATAATTTTTTTCCAAATATTTTTGTTTGTTGTTATTTTAAATGAAAAATTTAATTTTTTATATTTATTTCAACTTTTTTTCTTAAATTTTATTGTAGGCAGCAGAATTTGATTAGAAATTAATATGAAAACTAAATTTATAAATTAAATTCATAAAGCAATTTTTTATAAGGCACTTTAAATGGTTGACACAAGATAATTTTTTAATTACATTTTTTATTTATTTTTTTATTTATTGCACTTTTGTTGACATTTAGGCTTAAACAATTTTCAGCATATTTTCTTATTATTTCATAAAAAATTTCAATATTTGACTTTTGTTTTTATACAAAATTTCAATATTTTGTTTAACACAATTAAATTTGTTTAATATAAATCACTTGAGATTTTTCTAATTTGTATTTATGTTATAAGAAAATATTAATAATAATATAATAATTTTTAAATTTCCATTCATTTCACACGTTTTATTTTTCCACAATTTAAAGTGTTTTATTATTTATTTTATAAATTTTTTGTTGTTATTTTGTTTTTCAAAAAAAAAAAAAAAAAAAAAACAATTATTAAAATGTTGTTCAATATTCTTTTACGTTTTCTTAAGAAATTGCACTCATTAGATTATTTTTATTTATAACTTTTACACAAAAATTTGTTTTGCAAACTTTTTTTCTATTTTGGTTTTTCCTTTACAAAAATATTGTTTCAGAACATTTGTTTTTAAAAAAAATTTAATTTATTAAAGCGCCTTTAAAAAATCCTCACATTTAACTTTGTGAGAGTTTCATTATCAACTGATTTTATTACACTCTCATAGTTAAGAAACGAACCTCATAAATGTAAATCTGTTTTGAAAATTTAGGTAAGAGTATTATTTCTTTCTCTTAGTTTAAGTATTAAATTCCTATACACTCTCTTTTGTTAGCTCAGGCGTTCTCTTAGTTAATTGATGTGATGGAATTTAGGGTTGCCAGTTTAAACAAAAATTTTATAGAAAAATCTATTTTAATAGAGTAATTTAAGGGGTTTATTTTTTTGAAACATATTAGAATATTCGTCTAAGATTTCAACATATATTATATTATATGATTTCATAATATTCTAAGTACATCTAGCTTAATACCGGAGATAAAATTGTTATAAGATTGGCAAAATCGTTTCATAAATAAGGAATTCTGGATCAAAAATCCATAAAATCGGCTATTTCGGGGCATTTTATTGGATGACATGCCATCTGCATGAAACGGAAGAAAGCACAACGATAAACATTTAAATGAGCTACTAAATGGTAATATGAAATATGGACATACTAATTAGTGCTGCCTCTCCACCTCATATATTACATTGTTTCAAAATATATTGAATTTACTTATATCTAAATATGTATATCTAAGTATTCCATAAAGTATAATAAAACCTCGATAATACGAATAAATAATTACAAGCCCTTATTCTGATTATCGAAAAATCCGAATAATAGAAATTAAATGCAAATTAAGTTAGTTATTTATACGCTACACCACCATAGAGAAAAAAAATCGAACACCTAACCTACACCTATTTTAGCGGTGGTATTTTAATTATTTGAGGAGCTCGAATGACATTCCATAGATAAACGTAGTAGGGCCTTTTTAAATGAGGTTCTTACTAATATGGATCCTTCAAAAGCGCCATTTGAATTAATTATTTAGGCACATTTTTGTTATTTGGTTTTGAAACTTTTGAAATATTTCATCAGATTTTATAGATCTACAGCATCTTTTGTCAGATCTTCTAAGATCATCTGGTGCCATCAGTATAAAAACCTTCAATATGTCTCAATTTCTGAGTTGATCCAGAGTTCATAAACCTAACTCAAAACATTGAAAGTACTTATTCATGGTCATTGTATTTTATAGCTGGGGTACAATTGGAAAACTTATATACTGAAAATATTGGAAAATTGCAACACATTTTCAATTTCAATTGAGATGAGATTCTCATTACCTTAATGAAAATATATCATTTTAAGCCAACACTGGCAACACTAAATTTATGGTTTATTTTTGTAAACTTTGTGTGAATATCTGTTTCTTATTTTTATTTTTATCTCTTTTCTTTATTTTATATGAAAGAATTATTCTTGTTTTCATTATTTAATGGCTAATAATGAATATTTGTATTTGTTTTTTTTTTTTTTTTTTTTTTTTTTTGTATTTTGTGCTGATAACACCATGAAAAGTGAGAGTGTTAATTTTTTGCAACAAAATAAAAGTAAATAAGAAAACAGAAACGAAAAAATAGCAATAAAATATTGTTTATCTTTACAATATTTTTAAGATACGAGCATTTAATCGAAAGACATTAAAAACTATTGAACGCTTATCAAACAAAAAAAAAAACAATATTCTCTTCAACAACCGGCTTTTATGGTTTATGGTTTGTATATTGTTTCTATCATCCTTGATTTAAATAAACATTTTCACACTTAATAAATTATGGTTTAATTTTATATTTCATAAAATTTTGCACTAACCCACACACAAGTTTATTTATTTTGTTTCAATTTATTTCAATTAAGAGTGTTAAATATTCTCTTTTAAATTCACTTTTCATAGATATCTATTATTGTTGCTTATTTTTATGTAAATTTTAAAATTTTAATATTTTCGTTTCCAATTTTATATTTTTCAAGTGTTTCTGTATTTATTTCGTTGTTTAAAATGTTTTTCTTCCCACACACAAATATGATTTTTTTTTAGCAGGTTGTCTTGAGTATTTCTCTTAAGATCTTAACAATCTCTTAAAAATATGATTGCTAAATGCACTTAGAGAATGTAATGCTATAAAATTAAAATATTTCACAAATTGTTTCTCACACTTTTCTGAACATTTGATCGTGCAGGAATGGAGGTTTTTCTTTACATTTGAGAATTTCGTAAACATTTTGGAAACTGGAAAATTAGATATGTAAATGGAAGATTTTTAAGGGATATTCTGAATATGTGGTGGAATGTAGCTGGCAACTTATACAATTATAACCATAATCTCAATGTTATTGCAGACATATTTCGCTCTGCTTTCGTGTGATGTCTATAAAACCATTCAGGATATATGATAATGGCGCCTTCTAACTTTTATCTAGCTACAATGTGTCTGCCTCAAAAGCCATTACCCGGAAAATACTTGATTATAGATCGAAAGAAGTTAGATGCTTGAGCAGTGCAATAGCGGAATCAAAAGTTTTCCACATCTATAAAAGGCTCCATTATCCAACTTCTTTTAATAAGCTAGACTAAATATAGCATGGACTATGTATCTTTTGTGCAAACCACAATTGTTCTAATCTATAATTTATATTATATTTAATTCGTGAATTAAGTTATAGATAGTGAAAGAGACTAATTTTAAGATTCTCAAAACACATTAAAACATTTTACAAAAAATAAGATAAACTATAAATTCATTAGACAAAAACATAAACATATTTTAAAATATAAAAATTAAATATATTTAATAAAATTATTAGATTATAAAGTCATCATGTTAAGGAAACCTGACCATACCTAACCATACTTTGTCAACTTTCAAGAGATCCTTCAACGAAACGCCATTCAAGCATTATGGATAATGACAACTACGACTGTCAAAACATTGAAGTCTGGGTCCTTGAAAAGCGAGAAGATGCTGTAGCAATTCTTCCTTTTCAAAAGTCTTAATTTCGGACATGAGTTCAATCATACTGTGGCCGGTAATGGCACATACCACAAAAGCACTAAGAGAACAAAGAGTCCTTAATATTCTATAGGTGTCAATTGCACACCATCTGGTAGAAATTTAATCAAGTATCCAATCATCAATTGTATTGGTCACAACAAACATTGAAGTCAGGAAGCCGTTATTTGCGACTTCTTCGTTCGAAGACATTTATCGGCTTTTATTTATAACATGTTGAAATATTCATCTAGGATCTCAACATGTATGTCTTCTTTTAAGATAGGTTTATAT
The DNA here is from genome assembly GCA_014858695.1 of Chrysomya rufifacies. Classification (NCBI taxonomy): domain Eukaryota; kingdom Metazoa; phylum Arthropoda; class Insecta; order Diptera; family Calliphoridae; genus Chrysomya; species Chrysomya rufifacies. The sequence continues at coordinate 1,632 of JACGTJ010002467.1, read as the reverse complement.
GTCCTATATATGTTGAAAGATCGATAGTAATCGCACCGTAAATGCTTGAACAATGAAATTTGTCAAATATTTCTCTTATATAAAGTTTGTTAGTTGTTGAAAATGGGCAAAATCAGTTTACATAGAACGAAGTACTGAAATTTTAAGCCAATCTAGCTGTTAGGTTTATATATCTGACCATCTACCTTATTGAAACCACGATAGAAATCGTACCGTATAGGCTTGAACGATGAAATATGACAAAGATTTATCTTATATAAAGTTTATTAGGTATTTAAAACGGGCAAAATCAGTACGAAGTTATGAACCAATCGGTCATTTTCTAGTATTTTAGTCATAATTTCTCCCAAATTCTTCACACTTTAAAAGTTTCATTTTGTGTATATAGGTCGAAAATATCATTCTTATTTATTATACAAGTTATCTTATGTAAACATTTGTTCATCCGTTATACTTTATTCCATTAAACGAATTGATTTTAAATCCCAAATTGACGTACTACAAAGATTATAAATTACTCCGCATATAATATAACACATTGCTTCTAAAGGGTAACATACAATTTCTAACATTATTAATTTTATTAATTACCATTGAAAACTACATACATACAACTTCCTTTTGATTTTCTAATCCCATTAAAAACAAATCCCAAGTTGACAATATTCTTTGAATGATATTCAAAACAATCATTAAATCATTTTCAACATTTATGACTTCAAAACACTTTGCAAATAAAATTCGGAATGCCTAATTAATGATCTTGCAAAAGACTAAAAAAAAGGATCGCTTCAAACCAAAAAAGCAGTAGTGACCAAGAAATACAAAGTATATTATTATGAATAGTGGAATGAATATAAAACATAAAAGAAACTACAAAAAGAGGGACATAATACAATGTCATTCAAAAGGAACACAAAGGCTGGCTGGCTGGATGGCTGACTAGTGCACATTGCACACAAAAAAATATATAGCAACAAATCACAAGATAGAAAAAAAGCGATACGAAGACTTGCGAATAAAAAAAAACGCAAAAAAACAAAACTACCACCATCAGTAATGCAATAAACCATGACAAAGAACAAATAACAACAACAAATAATAAAGCAAAAACAACATTAAATAAAACATAAGACTAAAAAATAAAACACGTGCAACAAATGTGTTTTAAATTCACAGTCTATAATCGTCGTCGTCATCATCATCATCATTGGTATTATCATCATTATTATCTTCTGTATGTAAATGCAAAACTGTCAAATGACTGCTACCAAGCCTGAATCTATAAATAGGCTAAAATGACATGTTTGATCAAATGCTAAAATTTTTACAAAATAATAAAAAAAAAAACAAAAACTACTGTAAT
>JACGTJ010002458.1:20773-37712 GCA_014858695.1 Chrysomya rufifacies | reverse complement strand
GAATATTTTATCATGTTACAAACGGAATGACAAATCCAATATACCCCCCATCATTTTTTGATGGTGGGTATCACTGATGTTCAAAACAATTAAATAGTTTGGATTTAAATAAAGATATCCAATAAGAAAATCTTTTTTAAGTCTATAGACAATCTATTTCAAACTCTTTTAAGTCGAATGTGAAATGAATTTGCCAAATACATTTAAGCGTCTAATTGGAAAAATTTATTGGAGATTTCTTATAGGACGGGAAAAAAATAAATTCATTAAGAATATATAACTGGTAGATTTGTAGAAAAAAATTAAAAGTCTAATATTTATAAAATTAACAAATGATGTTCCCAGATATTTAAAAGTATACTACGAAATGTTATCTTTCATTCTTAAAAGGAATATGATACGAATAATTCTATTAAAGATAAATCTATACCTCCCTAATCTATAACTTGAAGAACCAGAAAAAATACCGAAACGTGTGGCATCAAGACTGCCTTTGCAACTTGCTTTCTGACTCGGTAAGGTATATATATATACAAAGAATATAATCTCCTTAAAAGGTATAATACCCTGGAAGATAATAAATTTACTTGAGACAAGAAATTTAATAAATTATCCAAAATGATACCGAGACATTTCATACTACAAACAAAATCAACAGGTGCATTATTAATCCTTGGTATCATATTTCTTGTATCAAAACCAAATTCCATCAACTTAGTTATGAGTGAATTTACGCTTAATTCGTTATCATAAGACCACGAAATAACCCTATCAATAATCAAGAAACTTAAAACTCAAATAGCAAACAAATTGTGCATCATCAAAATTATGTTAATAACAAGGTATGAATGGAGTATGTTTTCTCAATAAAACTGAAAAAACAAGATTTTAAATGACACAAAATAAACGTTTTTTATAGTAACAGAAATCTTGGAATATGATTTATTAATCTTTGAATGTATAATTTCAATTAGATGAATTCGAGAGATTAATAAAAAAATAACAATTTTGCAAAATATTTGATATAGTTTTTATTATATTTCAATAATTTTCAATACTTACATTTCTTAATTATTTATTCATTAGTTTTGCGGATTATTTTAATATTTTGAATATATTTTAGTGCCAAAAATGATTAAAAAGAAATTAATGGAAAACATAGAATATAAACAACTACAAAATACACTTGATATTTTTCAATTATTTTAAAACATTAATAAATTTTCCGCTTGGCAACACTTTTCGGTTTAACGATAATCTTAAACATTTATTTGATTTGTCTTTACATTTCTCAAATTTGTTCATTTTCAAATAAAAAAAAACACATCATATAATATTATGATTTATTTCAATATTAACTTTTTTTAATATTTCTTTTAAAAAATTAATGAAAAACAATTTTATAAATTCTACACCACGGAACAATTATTACATTATTTACTTTACAAATAAAATTTTACCACAACACCCTGTTAATATATGCATTTTTTTTTTGTTTTTTTTACACTTTTTTATGTTAAAAATTTTTTATATGTTAAAAATTACAAAAAAACGAATTTAATGTAATCCTTAAATAGATTATAGAAAAATCTTCACTGATTATAATGAGATTAGCTTTTTTCAATTATTTAAAAACGTTAATAATTTTGGCAACACTTTTTTGTTTAACAATAAGCTTAACAATTCTTGTTTAATTTTTCTTTACATTTTTTCTTTTCATTTTTAAATTATAAAACATAACATAATATTAAGAATTATTTGAATATTAACATTTTTTATTATTTCCTTTAAAAAAATAATGAAAAACTAATTTTTATAAATTCCACTCCACGAAACACATTTCACACCGTTCGCCATTGTTAACTTTACTAATAAACTTTTACCATATTAAGTAACACCCTGTTAATAAATGCATTTTTTTAACACTCACCGCCTGATGTCGCTTTCGTTATGCAGAAATGCAACACATATCATTTTGACAATTGGCGCCAAAACAAGCGTTTTGCTGTCATTTCTTTGTGCGAATTTCACAAAGTAATTTTTGCGTACAATATTACAAACTCAAGCACATTTGATTGTAAAAAGCCGAAAGAACAGCATTGAAAAACGTAGTTTAAACAATAATATTAAATAATTGTGTAAATAAATAGAAAAGAAATAAAAACAAAATGTTTGAAGCCCGTTTAATAAATGCCACCATACTCAAAAAAATCTTGGATGCCATTAAAGATTTGCTAAATGAGGGAACTTTTGACTGCAGTGATTCGGGAATTCAGGTAATTTAAGAATTTTGTAATTTTTAAAAGAAAGATAATAAATTTAATGTCTATTTTAGCTACAAGCCATGGACAATTCTCATGTTTCCTTGGTTTCTTTGACATTACGCAGTGACGGTTTTGATAAATTCCGTTGTGATCGTAATATTTCTATGGGCATGAATTTGGGCAGCATGGCTAAGATTTTAAAATGTGCCAATAATGATGATACGGTAACCATTAAGGCTCAAGACAATGCCGATACGGTCACTTTCATGTTTGAATCCCCCAATCATGAAAAAGTTTCAGACTATGAAATGAAACTTATGAATCTCGATCAAGAACATTTGGGTATACCAGAAACTGATTATTCTTGTGTAGTACGTATGCCTTCCATGGAATTTGCCCGCATTTGTCGTGATTTAGCTCAGTTCAGTGAATCTATGTTGATTTGTTGTACTAAAGAAGGTGTCAAATTCTCGGCTTCCGGTGATGTTGGTTCGGCTAATGTTAAATTGGCCCAAACTTCCAGTGTAGATAAGGAAGAGGAAGCTGTTATTATAGAAATGCAAGAGCCTGTTACTCTTACTTTTGCCTGTCGTTACCTGAATGCCTTTACCAAGGCCACGCCCTTATCGGGACAAGTACAGTTGTCAATGTCAGCAGATGTTCCCTTGGTGGTTGAATACCGTATACAAGAATTGGGTTATATACGCTATTATTTGGCGCCTAAAATTGAAGATGATGAAAGCTAAATTGGTCATTGGTCGTTTTTTATATGTATTTTTTCTATATATTAACATAAGTTTAAGTTTTGTAGTATGTCTTCACATAAAAAAGTAAATTGCACATATTCTACACATTTACGTATGCCCTTATTATCTGTAGATATTACAACAAAAATAAGTAATTCATTCATGCCTATTTTGGAAATTGTTAAAATACAATTAACTTTTTAAGCTTAATTTTAAGTTGGAAAACGTGTTTAATTTCTGTATTTTTATTTGCACAATTATTTTGCTTTGTTCTGAAAACAACATATTTATTATCTTTTCCGTTTAAAAAGGGAAGACATTGATTTTTTTTTATAAAATAAAACTATTCCAAAATTGTTTCGAAAAAAATGTTTTCGTGTTTGATTCAAAAAGGAAAACAACCTGTGTTAATGTTATTTCTAGTCCAGCCCGAAATAAGTTGAACTAGCACTAATTTTGCTCTAGTTCACTACAATTTTTTTGTTCTTTAGCTCTGCTTCGGATCCAGTTCAGCTCTAGTTCTTCAGTTTAGCTTAGTTTCTATTTCAGTAAAATTTAAATTCAGTTCCAATACAGTTTTAGTTACGTTCTAGTTGATAATAAGTCAATTCCAATTCGGTTCTAGTTCATTTCTATTTCAGCTTTATTAAAGATTTAGTTCAACTTAACCTCAAGTTCTCTTCTACTACAATTTCAGTTCAAGTCCACAAGTTCATGACAGCTCTGATTTGCTTCTCGTTCAGTTTTAAGTTAGTTTCAGTTCTAGTAAATTTCTACTTCAAGTCGAATTCAGTTCTGATTTAGTTTTTGTTCAACTCCATTTGAGTTCATTTCTAGCTCTAGTTTAGTTGTAGATTGTTCTAGTCCACTTATTTTAGTTCTAATTCAGATCCAGTTCACTTCTATTTTAATTTCAGATCAGTTCTGGATCAGTTTCATATTAGCTTTAGTTCAATCCTGCTTTAGTTCCAGTTCATTTCTAGTTCAGTTTTAATTCAATTCTAGTTTAGTTTTAGTTAAACTTAAGTTCTAGATTAGTTCAATATCAGTTCCAATTCAGTTTCTAGTTTAGTTCCAATCGAGTTATAATTTAATTCTAGCTGGTTATATAAGATCAATTAATCCACTTAAAACTCTAATAAACACAATCTTATTTATGTTTGTTATAAAAAATCTTATTTTATTTTGGTATTTATCATTTATAAAAAAATTGCAAAAATATTTGTTTGTAAAGATCATATTTTTTTCTTTCTTCTTTCTTAACAATTTATTTGCGTAAAAATTTAAGGCCAATTTATAAAGACCAAAACTTATTACTAACTTTAAAGTCAATATGTATGTTTAGATGTATGTATAATTAAACAAATCAAAAATGAATTTTAAACAAAAACGTAACTAATTTCTTTTGAAAAATGTAATTTAAAAAAAAAATATAAAAGTAACAAAAATCTTGGTGTGTGTGTATAACTAAATGCTAAACAAAAAATTTGAACCATAAAAATCTTATTGTTTTAGAAAAAATATACTTATTCTATAATATAATTAGGATGTACCACCAATAAAGGATCATCTTGTTCATCCTCATCCTCGGTACGTTTAGGACTTTTACCCGGCTGCTTAAGTTCCGTAGTTTTAAGAGGTATAATAACTTGATCATGATAAATCAAACGATCTATAACTTTTTCAATAAGATTTTTACGCGATATTAACTCATCTTCAGATTCTATTTGATCAGCCACTTGTTCCAAATACCAAGTTACCACATCACTACGTTTCATGCCCGAATCAGTGGCTTCAGCTTCACAGCGTGCTTCTTCATTACGCATATGTAAAACCAACATGGTAGATAGATTTTTGTAATCCTCAAAGGAGAGGGTAAGTTTTTTCTTTTGCATTGTGGCCTGACCAGAAGTATTAAGTTCTGTTTCTGTATTTTCACCTGTTTCCATAGTGGTACCATTATTAGAACCATTTTGTTCCATATCAACATCTCCCGTGAAGGCTTCATCTATATCATCTTCATCTAAATGAATATCAGGCTGCTCTACTCTTATAATGGATTTGTTTAGCAAACGAAAAGCTTCCTTAACATGTCTTTCTTGTACTTCATTCATACATTCTAGCTTAGCCATAGCTTCACTAAGACGTATCATAGATTCCAATTGTCTGACAGTAATACGCCAAGTACTGCGTCCCGAGGTACCAGTATCTCTTTGTCTTAAATGACCATAATTTTCTACTAAAAGTTTACATGCTTCTGGGCTTATTATGGGTTTAAATTGTCGTGCAAATGTTATATAACGTAAAACTTCTTCTCGTGTATAAGCTCTTTCTATGTTATCTTCTATATTCGAATGTAAATCAACAATTTTACGTGCTATAGCATAATCGACCACTTCATTACATTCATCTACTAAAATGAAAAACAAATCAAAACGAGACATAATAGGTGCCGAAAGTTGTATATTCTGTTGAAGACTTTTAGATCTATCATAGCGACCATTAATGGGATTAGCAGCAGCTAATATAGAAGTACGAGCATTTAAAGTAGCTCTTACACCTGCTTTGGCCAGTGAAATCGTTTGTTGTTCCATAGCTTCGTGTATGGCAACTTGATCTCTAGGATCCATTTTATCAAATTCGTCTATGCAACAGATACCATTATCGGCCAACATAAGAGCACCCGCTTCAATAACAAAATCAAAACTTTCTTCGTCTCTTACCACGGCAGCGGTAAGACCAGCTGCTGAAGAAGCTTTGCCAGATGTATAAACAGCTCTTGGGGAGAAATCGGCAACTTGTTTGAGGAACTGAGATTTAGCAGTACTGGGATCACCAACAATACAAACGTTTATATCACCACGTAAAGTTGTTTCTAGAATAGAGGATGGAAAAATGGGATGAATGTGAGACTAAGGTAAACACAAAATGTTGTTGGTATTCAGGATTAGTCTATAGTCTGTACTATAGACTACTAGTCTATAGTCTGTACTATAGACTACTAGTCTATAGTCTGTACTATAGACTACTAGCCTATAGTCTGTACTATAGACTACTAGTCTATAGTCTGTACTATAGACTACTAGTCTATAATCTATACTGCAGACTATTAATCTATAGTCTGTACTATAGCCTACCAGTCTATCGTCTGTACTATAGAATACTAGTCTGCAGTCAATACCATAGACTACTAGTATGCAGTCCATACTATAGACTACTAGTATATGGACTGTACTATAGTATATAGTAAAAACTTCAGACTACAATCATTTGGTTACTATAAATTCTAAACTTACTTTCATGTGTAGTCTTGCCCACACCTCCAAATAGCTGTAACAAAATTCCCCTCTTAACCTCGTCATTTCCATAGATGGAGGGAAACAAACTCGTTATAAGATTATTATATAAATTACGATCTTTAGACATTTCATAGACCTTATTCCATTCAGCATCTGTCATTTGCTTCTTCATATCCTCAGCAGTAACTTCAGACATAGGTAAATCCGTACCACCGAATCTAACATTTGTAGCTTGAACACTACAAGCCAAAAATGCCATACGATAATTCAATTCACGCATACCCAAAGCCTTTAAGCCAGTCAAACCTTCAGGACCTTCGCCGGGTTTATGGCGAGAACCCATATCGGCCTTAGCGCCGGGCATACTTAAAACACCAACATCTGGTACAACAATCAAAGTGCCCGTAAAATCATAACGATCACCAGCCTGAACTGTTTCAACCAATTCAGAACGTAAAATTATTTCCACCGAGCGAGGAATACAACCACGAGGCAGCTCAGATTGAGTTTCTTGAATGCGTATCTTTTGGAAATCAACAAAAAGTGATTTCTCCACATCCAACATAAAACGCCGGCGATTGGCACAAACGGGATTGCGGCAGATGGTGGGATTAGTAAATTTAAATTGCTGTTCAACATTACGTATTTCCGTTTGACAATCTAAACACATAAAAACACCCAAAACCAGCTCGGGATGGACAGGATGTGTACGTACAACTTGACCGGAAATACGTATCAGAGTACCAATTTTGGAAGTAGTTAAATCACGCACTTTATGGCGAGTAGGAACCTCGGTAAAGGAAACATAACACTCTTTTTCAGTTTTTAAGCCAATGCGATCTTTGACAAAGTTAGAAACCGATTGACAAAGATAAGGATAAATTCTAAAAAAAAATTAAATTGAAAATATAAGTTGGAACAAAGCCTTTTAGTATTAAAAGCATTACCTACCTATAGTATTCTTCAATAATAGTGGTAGCCAAATTTTGATTATACTTTTCAACATCATCAAAACTTACTTCCAAAGTACAACGATCTGGTGATTCCAAATCGCCAGCCGGTTTAACATATTTTATTTCACCATCTTCTTTGAATCTAAAGTTTTTTTAAGAGAAAATTTTATTATTTAGCTATGTTTCAATACAATTTAACACTTATTTTTAAAACAAGAAAATTAAACATACTCCTCCAAAAAATCTTGAAATAATTTTTGACATCTTATGCCCACTTCATCTTTAACACGCAATTGACCAATATTAGCATCAGCTACATCCATGTTTTATATGAATTTTTATTTAATGATTAACAATAAATAAACTTTTTAATAAAAAAAATTAATAACAAACAATGTCTTTAACAGATATTTAGCAAATAAATTAGAAATTTTTACGCAAATTGCTAAGAGCACTCAAAATTCACACGCCAGTTTTTGTTTTACAAATATGACAGCTGCTTGTATACAAGAAATTTGCGCGCCAAAATTACATTAAATTTGTTTACAAAAGGCCGTTGTATAAACGCCTGAGTGTTAGTTCTCTCTCGCCGTCGAAGAATTAATTGGACGGCGTTCTGCTAGTTCTAGTAGGAAACAATTTTAAGTTACTTTTTTTTATTAATATTTCGACGTAAATATAACTTTTATATTAGTGATGTAAAATTTTAGCTATTTTAGTTAAAATGATTTATTTAATTTAAATACGCCGTCAATTTTTGAGCGACGGCCAAAGTTTGTTATATGAATTAACGGCAAAATTAAAATATGAGTTAACATTCAACAGCTGGTGTTGTAATACTGCTATTTGGCTCTAGATGGCATTAACTACATATTAATATATATTTTTTCAGAAATTTACATCATATTAAATACATATTAAAAACTCAGAATTTACACAAACTAAGCATAATTGTTAAAAAAAGATAAACACAATAAATTAAGCAAAACACAAAATTGTTTTCAAACAAAGTCTGGATGCATATATTTGAAAAAAATGTTTTTTTTTTTAATAATAACCAAGAATTTGTAGGAAAATTCTTTTTGATTTTGAGAAAATTCTAAACTTAATTTTTTTTACAATATCATTTAATGTTTTTTTATTATGAAATGGAAATAATTTTTAATTTGTCACTTTTTTAAATTCTGAATTTCATTTGAAGCTTAAACGAAAATTTAATTTTCAATATCATCTCTGTTATCTTCAAAATTTAATCAATATTGCCTAGACACAATATTATGGTCGAGATAATCGAAATTTTATTTGAAATTTCCTCATTTATACTCAAAAATGTCAAAAATGTAAAGATACCACGATACTTCACTCGATAACAGGCTGATTCCAATATACCCAATTCAATTAACAGCCTGCCTTATATAAACATTTTTTTAAACGCCCACAAAATACAACTCTATTCTTTTATTATTGTTTTTATGGCCCCCCTTCACTCATCATCAGCTGTTGGACATTTTTTATTTGAATGGTGAAAATTTTTTTGCAAGAATTTTTCGCAATAAAAAACAACAAATTACTTTTTGCTTAACATAAAAGCCATTAAGTGAAAATAATTAAAGCAAACAGCCAGAAAAATAATGTAAAATCGAAAAGATGTCAACGGAATATTTTAGCTCTATAACGGGCTCTTCAGCGGCGGCTTCTTCCACCGTCAACAGTAATAGTAATAATAATAGTAATAATGCCTGTACCTCGACGAGATGGTTGACCGAAGAGGTATTTGCCTTAATTGATTTAGTGCAACGTAATGAGGCAATTTATAATCCACGACATAAATACTATTTTTGCCGGCCATATGTTGAAAATTTTTGGCGTGAAGTTGATTTGAAATTGGAAAAGAATCGTAAGTGTCATAAAAAGCAACAATAATTATGATTTTTTTTGTGGGGGGTATGGCGAAAAACACAATGAAAACGTTAGGCGACAAAGCTATAAAATTTACAGTTTTAAAAGAAAATTAGCATATTTTAATGTTGCCAGATGGAAAATTTTTGTAAGGAAAAAATTTGTAACGTAAAATAATAAATATTTTGTAATTACTTTTATTTTTAAAAAATATAAGTTGGAAAAGTACAAATTGAAAAAAAAATCGTTAATATAAAATTCTAAAAAATATTTTCTGATTTTTTAGAATTTTAAAATTAATTTAGAATACTAAAAATTAATTTATGAATAAAATATGTATATTATTGTTTAAATTGGTTTGTTTTTATTTATTTCCATTTGTAGCCGGTGCCAGTTTGGCAAAATGGACAAATTTGCGAATTTCCTTTCGTCGTGAATATACCAATTATCTGGAGGAAAAAGTGCCACCTTGTTGGACCTATTTCGATCGCATGTTTTTTCTACATCCCTATTTAAGGAAGTGAGTGTTGCTTTACCTATCAGGACATTTAAACTAAAAATATTTTCCTTTTTCTCTTTTCCTTTATATTTTTCTTAAAATTTCAAACGTACAGAAAACATCAACAATCAAAATCATTAGACTCTCAAGTACAAGATGCTTTGGTGCAAATTAGTTCCCTCTCCAATCGTTTACAAAGAGAACGTGCTGTAGCAGCAGCTGCTGCTGCCAATTCTCTGAATTCCCAATCAAATACCGCCTCTCCAACCCAACCACCGTTAGATCATTATTTGGAATATTTTGATGATCCCGAGCCAAATCCCAGCGAATTAGATGATATGATTGATGATGATGCTCCCCATCCACCCTCCTATGCCCATTCTACACTGGCAAATGATATAAAGTCCGAATGTGAAGATAATGTAGATGAATATGATCCGCCAGAGAGGCAATTAGATGAAGATGATCATGAGGCTGATGATGCAGAAATGAGAAATTTCGTTTTAAATACTTTGGAAAAACGACAACAGCAACAAGCTCAACAGCAGCATCAACAACGTTTACAGCATTTACAACGTTTACAGTCTCGGGCGTTTTATGAAGATTTTCGCCATAAACGTGCTCGATCTCATGATAATATTTCATCATCACAATCTTCTTCGTCCTCTACGCTAATGGCTTCTTCCACCAATCACACAAATAATGTGTCATTTGTGCGTCCAACTTTTGCCAAACCTTTGGAAGTGGTTAGCACTACTACACAAAATCATTTAGGCAATAATAATGTTAGCAGCAATAACTCTAGTTCTTCCTCTACCGGCTCCTCAACAGTGACCAATGAACATGAAACGGTTTCTAATTCCACACCACGTTTAAATTCTTCTACACACAGTCAACATCACAATAACAATTCTGCCGCACATTATACCACAACCTCCAGCTCGACTTCTTCATCCCTTAATCATTCCTCCCATCATACACATCAACAAAGATTTGAAATTTCTGCAATTAATTCTTCGGCCTCCAATTCTTCACTCAATACTTTAGCTCCTTTGACAACAAACGGTTCAGCTGCTGCATCATCTTTAATAGCTCCAGCTCCGGCTGCTACTCCCGAATTATGTGATTGTAAAACAGATCCAGATGCCATGTTTTTAATGAGTCTATTACCCGATATACAAAAATTAAATGGTCGTGATCGTGGTAAAATTAAAATTGCTTTTCAAAATATTTTACAAGACTATTTGTATCCGGATTAAGGTGATGAATGAACAATTGAGAAAAAGAATGAATGGATTTATAGTTTATAAAAGATTTGTTTAAAACAGCTAACTGAGATTCCTTAAAGTAATGAAAACAAAAATTTTAGATACATTTTAAATGTATACTCCTTGCTAATAGCAATTAGGTATTAGATTTTTAAAAATTGAAAACAAATTGATCTTATAACAAAATATATATAAAATAAAAAATTATTAGTTTTCTTCGATTAGATTCTCAAGATAAAATTAAAAATAAAATGCTTTAAATGTGCTTAATGAAATGAAAATTATTTATTATTATGATTTTAAAGTTATAAAATAAATAAAAAAAAAAAATACTAAATTAATTATGAATATAAAAAAGAAGAATTTTAAATTTGATTTAAAATAAAAATTGAAATGTTATTTTAATAATAATTTTTTTACATTATTTATAGTTTGCTTGTTTAGAAAATATTACTAAACTTTCAGAAAATCAAATACAATCTGCAAAATTTCCCATTATTTATAGAATACCAAGCGTTTTCATTAATTTGTTTATCAACATTGTTGTGAAACGTTTTAGTTATTTTGAAAAAATGTTGTTTAAATTTGCTAAATTCAAAAGTAATCTACAAAATTTATCTTTATTAATAGTAAACTAAGAGTTTTTGAAAATTTGTTTATCAACATATTTTCAAAAGTGTTGCTAACATTTAAATTGTTTCGAAAATGTTGCTAAACTTTGGAAAAATTATCAACAATCTACACCATTTTACTTAAAACTATTTCATTTCATACATTTAAAAGTTTAAAACAACATTTTGTTTATATAAATGATTCCAATCATTGAAATATATTTACACCCATAATGTTTATACTAAATGTTGCTAAACATGATGACTTTCTAATTGTAAATGCTGCAATAAAAACAAAACATTTTGCAGAAAATTTGTTCTAATTTTATAAATAATTAAAAATAATAAGTGGCTACAAACTTTTTCTATCTGATATATTTAAATAAATCTTTACAAACAATTATGTGCAACATTTTCTTGTTCAATTTAAAATCTGAAATAAATAAATTTAACCATAGGGAATTTTTTTAAATTTAGTAAATATATAAAAACATGTTTCTTAATTTTTACTTAAAAAATACAAATTATTGTTAATAAAACAAAATTTGCTTAAAACTAAAAAAAAATTATTAAAAATATTAGTAATTTTCTTTAAATTTAGCATTTCCCATTTTAATTTTGTGTAATGGTAAAACTATTGTGAATGTTAACATTATAATTGTGAATTCATCAGACAACTCTTTTATTGCTATTAACTCTCTGTGAATGATTTTTTTGCAACAAAAAGCAGCATTTTTTGTTGTTGCTTCACACATAAGAAAAGAAAAAAAGGAAAAAACGGCGTGTATTTGAGAAAAATTCAAGAAAAAATTATTAAAAATAAAAATTTCTTTGAATTAAATTTAAAAAATAAAGCTTAGTCTAGTTTTAATAAAAGAAAAGCTAAAGCTTTATTAACAGAAAAACTTAATACCCAAGAAATGCCAGCCGTAGTAAGAGTAAAAAGACGCATTGATGAAGAGCCTTTGTCGGCCTTTGTATTAAATGGCAAACGTCGTCGTTTAGATGAGGAAAGTGCAACGGCCTTAACAAATAAAGAAGAATTATCCACTTTATTAAAATTTGCCGGAACAATAAAAGAACAAGTAAGTTAAAAAGTAAAAATCTTCGTGAAAAAAAACTTTCTATTAAACTTATTTTAAACAATCCAACCACCCCCAGGATGACACCGCCACCAGCCAATTTGCACGCCTCACAAAAGAGGAAGCCAAAGAATTGGTCTTACAAAAAACACAAAAACCTTTAAATGCCACTGATAAATTACGCCAGGAAATACGTCAACAACAACACGAACAACGTTTTCGTGTTGTAAATTGTTTACGTACCACACTATTAGATGAGGCTGGTACTGAGACCTCCAGTGGTGGCAAATCAAAAGAAATCACTATAGTTGATATTGAAAAACATGCTACAATACAAGATAAGACTGTTGACTTAACTAAAACTCTAACAAATAAAACACAATCCTCAGCAGCAGCAGCTGCAGTAACAAATGTTGCAGAGGCTTCAACTTCAGCAGCCGCTGCAGCGTTAGCTGCAGCAACATCATTAACAATGCCTACAGATTCTGATACGGGTTATGTTTATGATCTCTATATACCCGATAATGAGCAACAGGCTGATTATGTCGATCTTATGGATGACAATTATTTAAGGTTGGTGTTACATGTCGATATGTTTATGTTAACAAATCGTTTTATTTAAGTTGAAAAAAAAAAAATAATAATAATAAAAAAAGATAAAGTTAATAATGCGAAACAAAACATACACACAATATAAATTTAGTATTTCATGCTTATTTTTTTTTATAAATTTGTTCACTAGTTAATTTAAAAACATATTCAAGTTTTTCTTTTTCTCTTGTTTTCCTTAAAGATTTTGATTTTACAATTCAAAATTTAGTTTTACTTAGAAATTTTTTTGTTTTTAAAGATTTTTGTTGCTAATTAGTTCTTTAAATCTTTATTTTCAAAACTTGTTGGCATATGGTATTAAAGAAAAGGGAAAAAATTTTAAGTTCAAGCCTTCTACACAGTATGAAATAACTTGTTAAAATATATTTTAGGAATTTTGTTATTTTTTATCAGAAATGTTTTAAAGTTCCTTTAACTTTGATTTAAATTAAAAATGTCTTAGGAATTAGATTTAGTGTTTCATTTTAATATAAACAACATGTTGTTTATCTTTGCCTAGAAACATTTTGTTTAATTTAGCTTTTAGTTTATGTGTTGCAAGATAATATTAAAAAAATAACAAATTTGACATTTCTTTATGTTACCAAAAATATTTATTTTTAAAAATTTTTATGCAAATTATCGAATTTTGTTAAATATAAAATATAGAATGTTAGGCTAAAGAAAAAGCTTGGCAAACATCTTTGTTGCTATACTTCTTTGTTAAATATGTTGCAAGTATATGTTGGGCAACAATTTTTTTCCATTTAACATTTCAGCTTTATCCCAAGACGAGGGCATTTGTTATTCTAAAAAATTTTTGCTAATTTAAGTTAAGCAACATTTTTCTTTAAACTTATTGTTAAGAATATGCTTATTTTTGAAAATAATATAAGATTTTTATTCAATAATAAACTTGTTAACAACATCTTGCCGTAATGTTTTAGAAGCAAGTTGCAAATACAATCAAATTATGATTGTTAATTTCTCACTTGTCATACTAAAATGTAAATTTTTATGAAAAACATTTTACATTTTACTAAGTTTAGCAAAATTTTTTTCTTACTAAGGAATGTTTCCAACATTTCCTTTATGATTTTTTCAAAATCCAATTTAGATTTAAAGAAAACGTTGAGTTTTGACAAAAGAAAATGTTGTCATAACATCTTAGGAACAAAAAGAATATGTTGCCTTTTTTGTTTAGCAAACTTTATTTTAACAAGTTGATAAACAAATCTTTGAATATATATCATTATTACTTCAGTAAATACAGAAAAGTCTAACAACAAAATCTAAAACTTTTATATAGCAAATACATATATCTCTTTTTCTTAATATGTTTCAAATTCATACTCAATTATGTTAAACAATTTTAAAATAATGCTGCCGTTCTTCAAATTCCTTCATATTTTTGCAAACATTTACAAATGTGTGTAACGTATTCATGTTTAGCAACATTTTTACAAACTTATCGCTAAGAAAATTTGTTAAATAAGTAAAAATTAACAAATTTTGTAATTGGTTGCATTTGGACTTGGAAATTTTCATAAATTAGAACATTATGTTGCTTAGGAAATGTTGAATCTTTAAAAAATAACATCATTTGTTTAATGTTTATATACAATTTTAAGAAGTTATTAATGTTTAGCAACATTTTTAGAACTTATAGCAAAACAAATGTTTATTTTGGCAAATGTTTGTAAAATTTATAGAAATTTAATAAACAAAAGAAAATCTGGTAAATTTTTTTTTATATTTTTTAAGAACATGTTGCTTATTTAAGTTTAGCAACATATTTTAAACTTGTGTCTGTAAACATTTATGCAAATAATATGTTGTTTTTATATTTTTTATAAAAAAATATACAGTAAAAGTGATATTTTTTTTCAAATTGGTTTCTTTTTTCTTAAAGCTTAGCAACATTTAAAAAAAAAAGTTGCGAAATAAATTGTTTGTTTTCAAAAATAAACGATAAAACTTTTAAACATTTGCTTTTTTGAAATGTTGCAAAACATGTTTAACTTCTTTGAACATTTATAATATGTTTCTTTATGTGATTAGCAAAATTCTTTCAACATGTTGTAGTGTTTTTTATAATAAACAAAGGTAAATCTATCGAATTGCTAAAACATGTTCCAAGTTTAGCATTTTTTTAAAACAAGTTGCCTTTCCAAAGCTTTTACTTAACTCAAACTTGAAATGTTTTACAAATCTTAAGAATTTTAAGAAATATTTTGATAAATCAAAAACCTGCCAACATTCCTATAAGTTTAACAAGTTAAGAAACAAATTCTGTTAGATCTAAAGTAACAAAAGATAATA
The DNA here is from genome assembly GCA_014858695.1 of Chrysomya rufifacies. Classification (NCBI taxonomy): domain Eukaryota; kingdom Metazoa; phylum Arthropoda; class Insecta; order Diptera; family Calliphoridae; genus Chrysomya; species Chrysomya rufifacies. The sequence continues at coordinate 22,178 of JACGTJ010002458.1, read as the reverse complement.
GAAATTTGTAATTATATAATTCTAAGTTCAAGGCTGAATAATATTCCATAGATTCTTCTGATTTCCCTTAAAATTTCCAACAACATTGTAATGTATAGAAGAATATGATTTTCTATATTTGTGAGTTATATATTTTTAGTTTTGTTTTTTATGATTTCATAAAATATTTTTCATTTTTTTAATAAAATTTTCTTATCTTGCTCAGTTTTTTTATATAAAAAAATCTATATTTATTTTTAATTTAATTCTTGTTTTATTTTATATATTTCATCCTCAATTAAATAAAAAACAAGGCTACAATATCCATTTAATTATTACAACGAGGTACCCATGCCACAATATTATTGGTAGTTCCTTAGAAATTTTAGAGCAAAAAAGCAAATCAAATCAAAAACTAAACGAAACAACAAAAGTTACTACTCCTCTACTTTCCTTCTTCCACAACATCAAAGAAAACAAAGTGTGTTCAACAGTAAATTTTTTTTAAATTTTTTTCTATAATATAATTTGTAAATTATTCTTTAAAGTATTTAAGTAGTTTAGATTTTTTATGTTGTTTTTTGAAATTTTCATCAATTTTTGTTTTTGCCAGCACTTTTATGTTTTGTGGGTTTTATCATTTCCTTAGAAAATTTATTGGTTTTGTATTTAAATTTTATGTAGTTTTTGTCTCCTTTTTTAATTTTGGTACGCATTTATATAGACTATTTTGCTTTTTTTTCTAAAAATTCTTTGTATCATTTTATTTTTAAAGCTTTTTTTAAGAATTTGTTTTAAAATTCTTGCACAAATTGTTAAGGCATCATAAGTTTCTTGAAATGAAATGAAAATTTGTTAGTGTATTTGTGTTATGTAAGAAGTTTCCAACTCATTTACTAACCCCATTTTATTGAAACAATAATTACAAAGAAAACTTTAATTTGCAGTTTAAAATTCATCAGTGTGAACTACAAAAGACTTTCAGGTGCGAAGTTTATCATTCCATTAACATACAAAATGTTGAAGTTTCATTTAAAAGAATTGCCATAAAAAACATTATACTTTCATATCATATTTCCATTTTTAAGTTGAAAATAAAACGTCAATTTAAACACATTTTTCATTTGACATACATAAATACTTAAAGTTGGCTTATAGTAGTTTTAAGGTAGCCTGGTTCTGCCTTAGTTCAATTTATGTTCAGCTCTAGTACAGTTAAAGATCAGAACTGGCCCTAATTCAGTTATAGTTCTATTCTGGTACTCTTCTAATTATGTTCTAGCTCAATTTGAATTCCGTTATAGTTAATTTCCAGTTTAATTCATATTCGATCCTAGTTCTGTTCTAGTTCCAATTATGATCTAGTTCAGTTGTACTTTTGTTCTGGTTCAGTTCTAGTTCAGTCCTAGTTCTGTTCTAGTTTAGT
>JACGTJ010002455.1:7548-39889 GCA_014858695.1 Chrysomya rufifacies | reverse complement strand
GTTTAATTCTAGTTCAGTTCTAATTCAATTTTATTTGAGTTCTAGATCAGTTCTTTTTCACTGCTCATACACTTCTAGTTAAGTTTAAGTTAAATTCCAATTTATTTTTCATTCAGTTCAAGTTTATTAAAAAAATCTGCGTATGAATATTAAATAAAATTGATTAAATTAAATATTAATCATACGGCCCCTTCAAATTTTATCCAATTTAACATTATGATGTTTTATAGTACATTATTTCATAAAAATTTATTTGCAAAAAAGTGAAAATTATGTTTTTTTTTTAATTCAATTGTAATTATTTGAATAGTTTTCCCAAAATTATCGCCTATACTATTTTTATTAAAAAAATATGTTAATGTGTTTCGCTGTGTGAGTTTCACTAACCGCAAAAAGTTCGCGTATGAAACTTTTTAAAACACCATCAGCCATAGTGATATTCCGTATTTTTCACTTATTATTTTTAATTATATATTTTAAAATTCAACTTCAATTCTTCTTTTATTATCCTTTTTCTAATTATTTTCAATTATTTAAAAGTACTTCAGGTTATTATTTTCAAAACTGTCTTTTTTTTTCTTTTTTTATTTGACAATTCTATTTAACCGTTATTTGTTGTTTTACGTTTGCAATGTTAATAACAACTGACATCTAATGCGACTCGAATGTTACAGTTGAGAGAATAAATATTTATAATACTCATATATATTTGTTTTACAACAGCACAACATGCATACATACATGCATATATACCTTCCAATTTACTTATACCACCTCCACCAGTAGCAGCAACAATAACAACAAATGTTTCATATTAATAATAACTTAAGAACAAAATATTTTTGTATAAATTTTTAGATATTTATTAAATAGTAGTGGGCATTTTTTTACGAATTGCTGCCACTAAATGACAACAGATCAGGAAATCAATTTGGTCTTTTTTCTGAATGGACAAAATTTTATTCTTAATTATTAGAATAAAGTTCGTTTTCGGAAATTTTTAAAAAGAGTATATTTCAATACTTGCGCTATCAAAAAGAATTCATTCTTTTACAAACAATTTTTAGTGGTTTTAAATACATGTAGGGGTCATCATTGTTTTTTATGTTGATTGACAGTCGTCCAACGGTTGCGGCTTTGCTTTTCTATTTGACTAATTTCTTGCTGTATTTTTTATTTAGATATCTATAGTTATAGTTATTTAAATGCTGACCTACAGGTTGGTCAGAAACAGAAATTTAAAGAAAAATATTTATGTTTTTCCAAATTGTACCACAATAACTAATACCATAAATAAATATACAATGGAAAATAAAAATATTACACAGCTGCTTTCGTTGATTTCAATATTAGTTAATTAAGTTGAACTTAAATTTAATTCATACTTTTTGTTTTCCTGAGATCGAGCTTAAACTTTGTGATTTATTAGACAACTTTTACATTTGTCGGAGCAATTTACGTTAAGAAAAACTTTTGCAAAAAAAACATAACCCTGCGATGCTATAATTTATTTAAGGGTTGTGTGAATGTGTCAAAATATTTTTTTTACAACAAACTCATTCTTAAGTGGAAAAAAACTTAAAAAAATATTCCCAAAAAAAAAGTTTTTTTTTATTTTTCCCCTCCATGAGTATTTGGTAGCAAATGGAAGCTTTTTTTGAAAACACATTTGCTGCTGTAGCCATAATAAAAGATTGTGTTCAAGCGTTGGAAATTTTTCAAAATTTTTAAAATTTTTTTTTCTAACATTTGATTCATTTCGTATATTTTTGGACTGAATTTAAAATTACAGGTACAACAACAAATGTGTCTAAAATACCCCATCTTTTTTATGAAATTTTCATATTGGCTATTGTTATGTCATAACACATCCTTCATATTGGAAGTGCCTTAAGATGTAAATGGATACCGCTTGTTGACTTCAATTGTAAGGAGAATCTAAACTTATTAGGCAAATTTTTTTTTTAAGTATGTGATCTGATCTAAGCTAACAACTGTTTCAGGTGGAAGTGTCTTAGGAGGCAAAGATACACTTATAGCTTACTTCAAATGGAACAACGACACAAAATTTCAAAAATTTGGAATTATTGTACACATTTGTTATGACATCACACATTCTTCATATTGGAAGTATCTTAAGACGTAAATGGATACCTCTTGTTGACTTTAATTGTAAGGAGGATCTAAACTTTAGTAGGCAAAATTGTATCTAATGATCTAAGCTAACTGCTTCAGGTGGTAGTGTTTTGGGAGGAATTCAAAGTTTCGAAAATGTAGAAGAGCCGTTTTTTATGTGTTTACTTACTTTACGTTTACTTAAATTTGGCGGCAGAATTTCCTTCCTAACCTTCAACATTTCATTTTGGCAATATATTTCACATAATTTTCTTTTTCACTGTTTATGATTTTCTCTTAAAATATAAATGGCAAACCTTTTTTTCTTGGTTACAATATTTAATACATTGAAATGAATTCTAAGTCAAAACTAACAAAAATGTACAACGCGCACTTAGATAGTTTTAACGATTTGAACTTTTAAACCTCAACACGAATTTTTCTTTTTAACATTTCTTTCTTTTAATAAAGATAAATAAATGATTTATCATTTATATTCATTTTTAAAATCTCTTAATATACATACATATAGTTTTTCTTTATTCGCATACTAAATATTTGTATTTTTCTTTTAGTTTTTTTTTTTAACTCTTTAAATCAAACCACTAACAGAAAATAAAATATATTTATGTGTAAAAAGTGAAAGTAGTTTATTTTAAATGAATAATTTATAATAGAAAAGAGGTCAAAGTATAAAAATGTTCTAGAAAATGAAACTTTATTTTAACAAATTTTGTGTAAAGTTGCTAAAGAAGTTGTTGGAAAATAAAGTTTTTATTTTATTTAAAAATTTTAAATATATTTTTATACCCTTCATCAAATAATGATGGGTGGTATATTGGTTTTGTCATTCCGTTTGTAACATGTTAAAATAATAGTACAAAATCCCAACATGTATATACATATACAGGACCCAGAATCCTGGTAAGATACTAAGTCGATCTAGCGATGTCTATCCGTCCGTCTGTCTGTTGAAAACATTATAGATCGCACCGGTTGAGCTGGGAAGACGAAATTTGGCACAAATATTTCTCTTATATAAAGTTTGTTTGGTATTGAAAATGGGAATTGGATCATAAATAGGGAAGTTATGGAACAAAAATCAATGCAAATCTTTCATTTTGGAGCACTTTAGTACATAATATGTCATAAATTGAAACAGGTGAAGGTACAAAGATGAAATTTAAGGTAAAACATAATATAGTAACGGGAAACTAAGATGCGGCAAACTAGCTGTGACCTGCCCATTTTTTCGTCCACTCATAAATGTATGCGTTTTAAGTATATTTCGCTCCAAATATGAAAGTGAAGAACGTACAAAGATGAAATTTTAGACTGACTGTTAGATAGTAAGAAGAATATTGAAAAAAGGCGTGCCCCGCCCACCCACAAAAATCCCTGATTTTGATGCATTTTGCCACAAATATGAAATGAATGGATGTAAATGATGACATTTTCGATGCATCGTTATTTATTGGAAAAAAATGGACAAAAAATATATTAAATATACTTTTATACATTTTGATGTAGGGTATTAAAGATTCGGCCAAGCCGAATATAACATTCGTACTTGTTTTTTTAATAAAATTTACACTGTATAACACTGCTGTTATGGTAATTTCTTATTAAAATATAATAATATACAAAACTTACTTATTAAATATTAAGTACAATTCGTTCTTTAAAAAAAAATATGTATATAAACTTCCTTTAATGTAAATTTCTGTAATTTTTTTTTAACATACATATATGTCTACATACATATATGTTTATAAATATGCGGTTTTTCTTTTGAGGTCTACTTATATATGATTTTGTTGTCATTTTTTTAATCTGAAAGAAAACCTCTTATTAATTCATGTGCAACTCAACTGTATAAACATTTGAAATAACTTTTGTAAGGTTTCTTTAAATATTTATGGTTCTACTACATACATAGTATAGTTTTTGTACAACAAATTTAAAAACTAAAAATACAAAAAAAAAAACAAGGAAATTTAATATGAAGCAGCCTCAACTTAAGACTAAGGAAAATTTGTATTTATATTTGACCTTGACATCGTTACTTGAGACATGAGTACATATTTTACAGTTTTGTTTATAGTTTTTGTTTTTAGTTTTGTATGTTCGTACATTTGCAGCAAGACAAAGTCAATGACCACCAGGAAATTATATTAAAATAAAAGAAATGTCGTAGAAAAAATACATTAAACCGTTAACAAAAGGAAAAAAGATATTGCTATCTTGTGTGTTATAAGAATCGTGTATGTTTTTCTTTTTTAAAATAATCATACGCCTACGGTTTATTTTGTAATATATGATAGTACATGATAATTAACACATTCATTAAAATTATTACATATTACAAATTCCGATTATCTTGATTGTATAACATACACTTCATGAAAACATATTTATAGGAATTGTGATCAATTTTGAGACCCTATGCTCCCTATAGGAACTTAGGAATCATGTCTATATGATCAATCCTATTAAAATCATATATAAGATCTTTTAATTCTTTTTATTGTATCACATATAACAAGTTTAATTTTGAAACATTTAGTCACTTCATTATGAAAAGCAATATAAGTCCAACTTTATACGTTTGGTATATGGAATACACAATGTTAATTTTATTTGACCAAAAAAATACATACTTGACACATAAATAAAAAAAATTAAAAATTGTCTAGACTAAATTTCTACATTTTTTTTTTTTTTAATTTACTATGGATAGTTGAAATGTTCAAAAATATTACAAATTCAACAAAAAATTGTAATGTATACAGTAATATAGGATATTGATTTGTATTTGCAACAGCACCTTAATGAGATTGCGTAGAAGTCTGAGAGAATTTACAGTTTATTTTCTAAAAATAGTAAATTTGATTACAAAGAATTACAATATATAAATACAAAAACAATTTATATATTGAAACCATACATTTTGACTGGAACTTCTACATGGATAGCAAATATGGTAAAATTGTAAACTCTTTGAAATATTTTTCTGTTCATTTTGCCATGACGTCACCGTGACTCATTTGATAAATGATGAAATGATTTCAGATCAGTTCTAGCTGTTGTTCAGATCAGTTCTTGTTAATATTAGTGTTAATTGAAGTTCAGTTGTAGATCAGTTCTAATCCTGTTCTAGTTTAGTTTTAGTTCAGTTCTAGTTTTAAAAGTTTTAGTAAGAAAAATCCAGCATATGCTTTTTCATTCCATTTGTAACATGTTAAAATATTCTGGTTCCTGGTAAGTCGATCTAGCGATATCCATCTATCTGTTGAAAGTACAAATATTTCTTTTATTTAAGGTTTGTTCAAGCAGAATCAGCTCAAAAATAAGGATTGGACAATATTAAACGGAAGAATTTACAACCACGAAAGTTTGGATGTCCTACAACTACTACATGACAAATAGAAACATTGACTCAAAATTTGTTTTAACAAATTACTACAGTAGGTGCATTTCAATAAAAAGAAATCAAATGTATATTAAGAACTATTATAAAAGCAAAATATTAACTACGAATAAACAAAATAAATTGCTATTTTTATTTGTTTACAATTATATTATTATATTTACTCTTATTTCATATTCATTTCAAGATCACTTTATTTGCAACAAATATCCAAAACATAAATAAGAACGCAATTGTTTTAAATACATACAATTTTTATTACATTTTAATTTTTGTGTTTGTCATTATCGTCATTCAATTGACAAACGATCGATTTTTAAAATTATCATTTGACAGTTAGTTGTTGATGGATATGTACTTAAAATTCACATTGCCACAAATAAGAAAATCAATCAACTTGATCTTGTAGACAAATCAATATTTTTAGCTATCCAATTAAACTCTGTGCTTTCGAAATGTACATCAAAAATATAACTTGTTTTATTGCAACACAAAAATACACGTGTCAATTGCTAATTGCTTTATTTGTAAAAAAAGTTATATATATAATGCTTTGAGGCATGTGTAAATTTTATGGATAAACTGTATTTAAAACCAATGCGGTCAATTAAATAAATTAAAGTAAAACGTTTGAAGAATAAGTTTTAAGAAAATATTGTATTCATTTTCTTTTTTTTTTTTTTTTTGTGTTTAATTATTGTTTACGCTAATTTTTTTATCCATTTCTCATATATATTGTTCCATTTTACCTCTGTTACAACACACCACAAAATTAATTTGAATGTAACAATTTATTAAACACACAACAGCAAAGCAAAGACTTGAACATGTATGCTTTAAACCAAGACAGCAACCATTTTGTTTTCCATCATTTACAACAACCTTACATACTTGCACATGGAATATTACAGTATAAATCGAATCCCCAAACCAAAAATCGAATTACAAATAAATGCGTATTGCCTTGAAAAAAAAAAATAAAACAGACTTAGATTTACTTTTAAGAAATAGTTGGAATATTAAAATTGCAAAGTCTTATGAATTTCTAAACTTTCACTGGATTAACACAGTTACAGATAATAAGCGCAATGATAGAACAATAATACCATCAACAAAATAGTGTAATTTTTTTTTTTTTAAATTTCACTGTCAAAATGCAAATACTCAAATTTAAAATGCTAAACATACAAAAAGATGAAGCAAGAAATAATCAGATGTTCTTAAGTATATTTTGGCTTGTAACATAATTAACATGATGCATTTCATTTTGTATTTTTTAAGTTTATAAGTAGAATCATAAAAATCATGCAAAAAAAGCATAACGAAAAGGCAATGTGTAAATCCAATGTTTGACATTCATCTAGAATTAATGACAAAAACAATCAGCTGTAGAGATGTCGCACTTTAGTGAGTTCAGCTTGTATCAGCACTAGTAGAGTGTTTAAAGTATATTACTTAATGTCAAAATAAAACGAATAAGAAATAAAATAGAAACAACAATAACAAAAAATACCGACAAAAATTTATAAATTAACGATAAAAACAAATAATTGTAAAAAAAAAAACAAATTAAAAATCGAACAACGAAAACACAGAATAACAACAAAAAGAAATACGCTTCACATACAATAATAAACAAAATAAATAAACGCAAACAGAAAAACAAAATTAAGTTAAGCAATTTACAGAAACAAAAATTAATAAACATTTGTAATATTTAACTGGCTGCTCTGGTGAATTTTTAGAGTGTACATTTTTATTTGATTTCAGTAATTTGTGTTAAATGAGGGAGGTAAGTGCTGCAACTAATAAAATAATTTTGTTCGCTACAAATATTCACTAAACAATACGGGTACTACTACTACTACAAAAACAGTAAACATTTCATATTTATCAAGTATTTGGTGTTGTTGTGAATTTGATATGGAATTTATTATTTAATTAAAGTGTTAATTAATGTTAAATAATTTTGTTTTCACAATTGCAGAAATGAGAAGACACGTTTAAGTGATTTTTTTCTTGTTTTAAATCAAAAGAATAATATATAATAATATAATTTCAATTAAGATAACATCATTCATCGGAAGTGACGACAGTAATTGCTAAACAACACCTAGAATAACAACTATATTTATTTAAAATAAAATTATAAAATTAAATAAGATTATAAACGACAACAAAAACAAACTGTTTAACAAATCAATATCAATTAAATAAACCTATAATATCATCATACATAACATATATCTTCACACATATATATAAAAAATCTCCTGTAATACACATAGCTGTATGTGAGATCTTAAAAATTAAACCACAAAAATACCTTTAATATATTTAAGATTTTTGTATTAATCTTATAAGATAACATAAAAATGCATCGTCATTCGCGTTTACCAACGGCAGCTAAAAATCATGAAGAAAACAATAATAAAAATCCTTCCACTACAACTACCACACGTGTAGCAAGACCCCCAGCTCGTCATTCTCAAAGACCGACTTTACGTAATTTAAATCCAGTCTTTCATAAACGTGAAAAATCGGAAGACAACAATGAGTTGTCAGAAAACCTTTTAAAGTTGGCAAAGAAAACAGGATCATTAAATTTATCCGGCAGAGGTTTAGCCACAGGTAAGTGTCCTTTATAAGAAAAAAATATACATATATATAAATATAAAAAACAACTCATCCTTTTAGGTAATTTTATACGAAGTAAATATATATATACAAAAATCGATAGGCTTTTAACTTTTTGTTTATCTATATGAATTAAGCTCAATTTCGTCATACACCTTGTAACGGGTTTAAAATTTTAAATAAAAAAACAGACCAGTCAACTACAATAATGTATTGTTTAAATGCGGTAGCTATTTAATTACCATTTTATTTGTTTGCTTTACTTTCTAGACGAGATAAATGTGTTTTGCTTTTTCGAATGTTTCTTGCTAAAAATAGATAGTTTTTTTTTGTGTTATTCAGTTTCAACAACAATACCGTGTGTACTTATGGAACACTTACTTTATATTTCTTTGTTGCTCACTTTTTCTTCTAAAATGTTTCCCAACGAATTGTGCAAGAATTTTAAAGTATTTAGGTATATAGGGAATAATTAAAAGTAATGAAGAACAAAAATTTAAATTCAAATTATTAAGTGTTAATATTATGAAATTGAAATGTTTTAAAGAAATTGGGATGATATGACGCATAGGAAATTTTTGTTAAATCAAAATTAACGCTTGTTTTTGAATAACTTAATATTAAAATGGCCATTCGTTATACAAACTTGTTCTTTTCGGCCTGTGGCTAAGTATCTAGGGTCATTCCGCTGCATAAACTGTGATGGGAATAACGTAATTATTAATAGGACTGTTGATTATATCAAAAAGTACTTTAATCTTGTGCAAAATCAAATTTAAGTTTGTTTTACGCGGTATTCAATTGAAGTTTCATAGTCCGTTAAATACGATTTCCGCAGAGACGTATTGTAGTTATGTGAAATATTAATGCGTTTTGTTGAAATTGTATGCTAATCATTTAAACAAAGGACATTTATGTAATTACACTGAGCAGCATTATGAGAATATTTAATAACCAATATATTTCTTCAAACAATTAAAAAATTAAACTTCTGCGACAGCCAGTGAAATTAAAAGTCGAACAAATCGCTTTTTAATCCTTTCAATTGATTATTAATTATTCTAAGTTTCAAATAAAAAATTTAGATTACTAATTTTCAGTGCTTATATCTATATCTCCTCTCGATAACAAACTTTTTTTTGTTCCATTGCGTTATTGACTAAACTCTTTCTTATCTCATAAAATAGAAGCAAAATTTTTATTGACTTTTAATCACTCATCGTTTACAATTAATTAACATATGGTTTTTCACTAATCGTTCACATTAATCATCTCTGTTGAAAATGTTTTTCCAATACTGACCTATGCCGTTTAATATTATTGCAAAGTATAAACTTTTAATTTTAAAATGATATAAAAAATATACAATTCACAAATGAAAATACTAATTATATCGGGAAATATTGCTTTAATGTTACTGATTCAATACTGTCAAAAAATTGAAGAACTTATGAAGCAATGAACTAAAATTCTCATACACATCAAAAAACCAAATTTTCATAAATATGTAATAAAAATATTGCAATTTATTAAATAGATTTTATGTAAATATTATACATTTCTAGTTTAACATTATTTTTGTTAAACAAATTTAATGCTACAACAATAAAAAAAATTCTACATTAACTGGTTTTCAATACATTTTTTTAAACAAACTAATAAAATTTGTATATACTCTTTAACAACCTTAATAATTTGTTAAAAAATCGAGATATTGTAATATGTGTGTCAGTCGTGAATGCCATACAAATGAAAAAAAAGTTGAAAATAAAAATAAAAAACTTTAATGCACCTAATAATCATTAATTCAAATATAGTGTTTCACTATCATAAAGTATACATGTTAATGCAACAAACTTGACAGTGAACCTAAACTTAAATCAAAGTCACACTCTATAACAAGCATAAGATTTAAACAACTATAAATATATATTTTTTTAATATAAAACAAACGACTTCTAATAAAGCCATATAAAGCAAAATTAAATTTCATGCCTGGTTTAGCAAAAACATGAATTATTTACAAAAATTTTATAGTAAAATATACGGATTTTTATAAAATATTTACAGTTTCTAAATAACTTTTGAAACAAGCATTACAAAAACATAAAAATAATAATAACGTGTAAAAAAATATTGAGAATTTAAGATATTTTTGAAAAAATTATCCTTCAAAATTGCTGCTACAAAGAGTAAAACTAAGGTACTCACATCATTTTGTATGTGTGGTCCTTATCCTAGACGTCGTTATTATCATATACGTGAATTTCAAATGTCGGCCAGTGAAATTGATAGTGAAGAAACCGATAGTAAAGATGAAATTGATTTATCATCCTTAGAACCAGCTAAAGATAATAGTATAATTTTGTAACTACTTACGTTAGCAATGAAAATAATAAATGAAATATTTTTTTTAGTACCCGATAAAGTTTATACCATAAATAGTGGTGAAGATGATAAAGAAGTTACTTTGGAATCATTGGTGGCCAATGAAGAGGATGCCTGGTGGAATAAAGTACCTTTGAATAATTTAGATTTAAGTTCAAATCAATTAACACAGCTATCGCCAAAAATTTCGAATTTATGTTCATTAACAACATTAACAGTAAGTTGTATTATTTTATTTAATTATTTATTTATTTTTTAATTTAATTCGTTTCCTTTTTTGTAGCTTTATGATAATGGCTTGACTACACTACCCAAAGAAATTGGCAAACTGGAAAAGCTTTTACGTTTGAATTTAAGTCGTAATAATATTAAAGAATTACCAGCTGAATTTTTTACTTTACCCGATTTGCGTTATTTGAATTTATCTTATAATAAGCTACAAGAACTACATCCGGATATCAGTGATTTTCATATGTTGGAAGTTTTGGTAAGATTATTTTTTTCTTGTGGAAATTAGTTTCGTTTTTCTTTATATTTTTGATCTTATTTCATTTCATACATTATTTCATTTCATAATATAATTCCTTTCAAACAATTTCAACATATTTTAATTTTATTTATTTTCATATTTTTATTTTCAAATTTTTGTAAGATTTATTTTTCCAAATTGTTTAAAAAAGAAAATTTACTTTTTCCAAGATTCCTTTTTTTATAGAAAATTTTACTAAAAATCAAGTCAAAATTTTATATTAAAAGGATATTAAGTCAACATTTTTAATAAAAAGGAAATTTTGTTAAAATTTCGTTAAAAAAAAAAAAAAACATTTTTTAAAAATTTCTTCAAAAAAAAAAGGAAATTTGATTCAAATTCTTTTAAAAAAGAAATTTTGGTAAAAATATATAAAAAAGAAAATTTGTGAAATTATCATATAATTTTATGAAAATTTCCTGTAAAAGGATATTTTATAAAAATTTCGTGTTTTAAGAAATTTCATAAAAATTTCTATAGAAATGAAATTTCATTTTAAATGAAATTGAATAAAAACGTCCTATAAAAAGGAAATTTTATGAAATATTGTGAAAATTTTCAATACAGAAAATTTAGTGAAAATTATCTTAAAAATTAAATTTGGTGAAAATTAAAAAAAAAAATATAAAAATTGAGAAAATTTTATAAAAATATATATTTTTTTTCAAAATTTTTAAGAACTGGACATCCTTAACAATTTTAGAATCAAGGAAATTAAAAAAAAAATGTTCATAAAATATAGTAAAAATATTAAAAAAAAAAACTTATTTTTTTCGAAAATTTCCTGAAATAGAAAATTTCCTACAAGATTTATAAAAAAAAAAGTAATTTTGTAAAAATTTCCTACAAGTTTAAAAAGTGTGAATACAATATTTTTAAAAAAAATATATAATTTTGTGAAAATTTTCTACAATACTTAAAAAAAAAATGCGAAAATTTCATGAAAAACAAAAGTTTGTGACAATTTCCCATAAAATTTTATGAGAAAATTTTGGAAAATGTTAAATTTTGTAAAGTTGGTCTAACTCAACTCAAAGGATACTATCTATTTGATGATACTTTATCTTATATTTAACTAAAAACAAATTTATCTATTATTTATCCTAATTTCAACTAAATCTCAAACAAAAATATATTTAATATTTAACAATTATAACATTTAAACATAATTTAACTAACCCTTTATATATCTTTTTATAAACACATCATATTATTTATTTATTTTTTAAAATATTAAAACAAATCTAAACAATATAAAGGATGTATCAAATAATGAATTAACTGAATTACCTGGTGGTATTGGTTTTTTGGTGCGTCTAACAACGCTTTTATTAGCCTATAATCATATTAAAGAATTGCCAAACGACTTAGTCAATATGCGTTGTAAGTTATTCAATTAAAGACTAATTCAACAAAAGTAACATTTAATTGTATTTTAAAATAAAATCTTTTCCCATTTCCTCATATAAAGCTTTACAAAAATTAGATTTAATGCACAATGATCTGATTGCTTTGCCCGAGGATATGGGTAGTTTACGTAAATTACAATGTTTATATGTGCAACATAATGATATCAAAGAATTACCAGATTTTGATGGTTGTGATTTACAAGAATTACATGTTTCCAATAATTTTATAGAGGTAAGTTTTGTAAACATTAAAATATTGTAAACATAAATACTTTAATGTTTTCAATTTTTATATAAAAATTTTAGAAAATACCCAAGAATTTATGCTCAAAGTTGCCACATTTGAAAATTTTCGATTTACGTGACAATAAAATAACACAATTACCCGATGAAATTGCTTTATTGCAAAGTCTTATACGTTTGGATATTTCAAATAATTCTATAAGTAATTTACCTTGTTCCTTGTCGACATTGGCCCATTTGGTAAGTTTACAGGTGGAGGGAAATCCCATAAAATCCATAAGACGTGATATACTACAGTGTGGTACGGTAAGAATTCTGAAAACTTTAAAAGATCGCGCCGGAGGTTTAGAAGCAGCTGCAGCAGAAAATATGGGTGCAGATGGTTTAAATAGCCCACGTAGACCACCATGTTTGGGTGAAGAAAATTCGGTATTTCCTGATAGGTAATTATGTTTTTGTGTGTGTTTTAAAAGATCTCTTTAAAATCTGTTTTATGATTTAAGATATAAATTACGTAAAACTCATTGTTTAACTGTTACCATGCAAAATCTAACTGAAGCTCCTGATGAAGTTTTTTCCACAGCCTGTGAGGAAAATGTTAATATTGTGGATTTTTCACGCAATCGTTTTACTACTTTACCAGAAGGGTAATTTAAAGTGTTAGACGATATCTTTATAATAAATTCTAAAATAATTGAAATTTCTATATATTTAGTTTATTACTTATGAAAAATTGTTGTTCTGAATTGGTTTTTGCCAATAATGCAATCAGTACAGTGCCCTCTTTCATTTCTCAATTTACACGTCTTAGTTTGGTAAATTTATCATGCAATAATCTTACTACTTTACCAGAAGAATTTGGAGTTTTGAATACCTTAAGAGAACTTAATATATCAAATAATCGGTAAGTAAAATTTCTTAAATTATTGCTTTATTAAACATTTAAAAAAAAAATAATAAAAGATTACTATTACAGTTTTGAAAATCTGCCAAAATGTGTTTATGAACTTCAAGGGCTAGAAATTCTATTGGCCTGCGATAATCGCATTAAAATCATAGATGCTACCACAGAAGGTTTAGCAGCCTTAAAACGTTTGGCTACATTGGATTTACGCAACAATGATATTGAACATGTGCCGCCCATATTAGGAAATCTTAAAAATATAACGTTAGTATCAACAAAATATATTTACATTACATATTTTTCATTACCAATTGCTTTTGTAGAACTTTGGAGATCATAGGTAATCCCTTTAAATTGCCACGCCATCAAACATTACAAAAAGGAACTGATGCCATTATGACCTATTTGAGAGATCGTATACCAGTTTAAATTACATTTTGAAATAAAAAGAAACACTTACCTAATGCCTATACCTATAAAGCACAAATAAACTGTCTTAACTAGTTAAAAGAAACTATGAAAAATTTTAAAAATCATATTTATAGTTTAGTTTATATGTAACGCTTTATATTTATTTTAAATAATTGAAATTTGCCAAAAGATAAACTGATATATTTTTGTTTTGTTTTGATTTTTTTTTAATATATATAATTTAGCAACTAGTCATTTATTTGCAAAGAGTTACTAATCATTGATTTCTTTAATTTTTAATAATTTAGAATTTTAAATGCTTCTAAAAGAGTTTTAATTTAAATATAATTGTTAAAAAAAATATATAATTGTAATTGCAAAATCAAAGCACTTTTAAAATAAACTTTATATAACTGTTAGTTAAAAACTTTAAAAACAATATTTCAATATTTAATTCTGTTCTACAACTTCCGCCTTTAAACGTTTTGCCAAAGTTTTTCTCAATTGTAAAGCCGAATTAGTTTCGACGCATTCTTCTTTCTTTTCTAGATTAGCAGTAATTGGATTTGAAACGTTTTCCAAAAGTTTTTGTGCCACCTGAGCTGAAGTGGGTCTTGCATTTGTTGCAGATGTTCCCGTAGCTGCTGTTAAAGTTTTGTTAACCGTTTCTTGCAATTGTTTAGCTCGTGTTTTCTTTTTGATTTCAATAATTTTGTCACGTTGTTGTCGTAAGTATTCCTGACGTGTTAGCATTTCATCGGGATTAATCTAGAATTTTAAAAATTATTTTTATTATTAATAGTTAATTGTTAAGCATTTTTTTATTACTTACCTTTTGATTTTTTTCGAAAAACAAATTCAAACGTTCAAATTTATCGGTAACATCTTGTTCATTGTCATCCTGTTCGGGGGTAACAGCGGCTTCAGGTGTTTCAGTTTCCTTTTCAACAGACTTGGCAATAAAATCTTCGACATCTGTCAATTTTTCGCTAAAGAAATGTACAATTTGCAAAAAAAATGTTTATGGAAATATGAATTTCAATTTCTTTAGCAAAATTATTATTATTATTATTTTTTTTTTTTTTTATTTCTAAAGAAATATGAAAAATTCTTAAAGAAATAAAAATTTTCCAAATTTTTCTAAAGAAATATATATTTTCGTAAAATTTTTAAAAACTGTAATTATTGAAAACTTCCTATAGGAATAAAATTTTTTTGAAAATGTACCAAAGATGTAAAAAATTTCAGAAATTTCCCTAAGAAATCCAAATTTTCGAAAATTTGCCAAAGTAGTACAAAATTTTTAAAAATTTCCCAAAGAAATACTAATTTTCAAAATTACCCAAGAAATAAAAATGTTCGAAATTTTACTACAATAACACAAATTTAAATGGGAAATTTACGAAAATTTGTTCCCAAAAAATTACAAATTTTCGAAAATTTCCAAAAGAAATTCAAAGTTTTCGAAGATTTCAAACAAAAATATTTCAAAAATTTTTACTGAAAAAACTCACCTTTGCGAATGGACACTATCCGTAGGACTATCAAAACTATCATGTTCTTGAAGCAAAGCCAATTGATTTTTCTCAATTAAATCTAAAGCCTGTAACTGCAATTCAACATTACGTTGAGTCATCATGCGTATAAATATTTTTATATCATTAGCAGCCCATATCTTAAAAAAAAAGAAATAAACATTTCATATTTCATACTCCATTAGGTTAAACACGTATCCAAACCTGTTGGAATAATCCCTGATGAAATTGAAATGGATTATCTTTGTGCTGCTGTTTGCCCTCCATACAAGCCATTTCAAATTGTTCGGGTGTTATTTGCATTTCTTCCATAAAACTGCCCAACATATAATCAACTAAATTCTTATAGTCCTCATGAATTTGTTTGATATCGGGATTATTTTCATCCAATTGTAAGTTGGGATCAAAAACTTATACAAGAAAAAATTTTATTCAAATGAATTAATGTTAATATAATTTTAACTTACTTAAAGATTTCTCTTCTATAAATGTTTGTAAAGGTGCATTCCATACAGGTCCATGTAAAAAACACACCAAAGAATCAAATACCCAAGATTCATCAGTAGACATATTATCCTTCTTTTTTAGTAAATTTGTTTTTAGTGTTTTTTTTTATTCAACAAACCTTTGTGCTGCGTAGTTTTTGCTTTTTTAATTTAAGAAAAAATTTATTTTGTCTGATATATTTTTTTGGTAGTTGTGACCTTTCTGGTTACTAAGGCAACTGTAAAGGATAACAATTGTAGAAGTGATAGCTTTTTAATGGTGTGTGTGTGTGTTAATTTACATGTATGTTTTAGTCAGCAGCTAATAAAAACTTATGAGAAAACTCTTATATAATTTAAACTAAATTTCAGAAATAAAAACAAGTAAGAGCTATAGACCGACCATCAAGCTCAACTATATTTGTCCAGTGTTGTCAGGAAAGTCCGATTTTAAAGTTGATAAAATGGTGAAATTTGAAGTATTTATTTAACAAATAGTTTAATACAAATGATAATTTTTAGATGAAAAATTCACCATATATGAAAAGGGATAATGAAAATGTGTTAATATTATTTACTCACAAAATTGATTTATAATAAGATTTTATTGAAAACTAGAATTTAAGATTTGGTACTTTTTACGCGTTATTCTACTTTTTATTCTATTTCTGATACTTTATCTATGTTTTTGCCACACTCCTACGTTTTTCGCACTTCTTAACTTTTTCAATTTTTTTTACGTTTTGGTACTTTTTGACATATGGTACTTTCCTTACCCCCTATCATGAGCATAAACTCAAGGTATCATTGCATATAAACAACATGCAAAAAGTACCAAAATGAAGTCCAATTTTTTCTCCTTAACATTCCGAATTTTTAAGAATAAAATCAAAGTATCGTTACATGTAAACAACATGCAAAAAGTACCAAAATTAAGGCGAATTTTAACTCCTTAATCTTCCGAAGTGTTAAGAACCTGTTTATCTTCTTTATATCTTCATTTGTCTCAAAGTTAAATGAGTTATCAAAAAAGTGCCAAAAAATATATTTTTTAGCCACTTATTTTTGTCAGAATAACAAAAAGTACAAAATTTAGTTTGGCCTAACCATCGTATAGTATCTATTCGTTGGTAAGTCAAATCCATACTGCAATTTTTAAATTTCTTGTTTCAGGTGTTAAGGCCAGTCGCTAACATATTACTCTTTATAAA
Source organism: Chrysomya rufifacies (assembly GCA_014858695.1). Lineage (NCBI taxonomy): Eukaryota > Metazoa > Arthropoda > Insecta > Diptera > Calliphoridae > Chrysomya > Chrysomya rufifacies. Next base: position 22,592 of record JACGTJ010002455.1, on the reverse strand, counting down.
TAAATAGAATTTAGAAAAAAATCCCGAAATTTAAAAAAATCTGCCCATTTTCCTTATCTACATGTAGGGATTTTCACCTTAAAAAAATTCCTTTGTACTTCGACCTACATGAATGATAGCAAGGTATCAAGTCCTTATGGGCAAATGTGATAAATGGTTATTTCTTTAGCAAGGGCCGGCCTCACGGTGTACCAAATATAAGAACTTCGATTTAAAATGTGGTTGTGATTTTGACATTTGTTTATCGATCATATACATCTACAATTATCCTTTAAATATTTTACTTATCCTTTTTAATTTCCATATACTTATACCATTTTCATACATACATTTTCAAACTAAATGAAATAATTTATTTCTTTGTTTTGTTTTTAAAAATTATTTAATTCCTTTACTTTTGTAAAAGGTTTTACAAACTACATTGTTGTTGTTGTTGTTTTTCTTTTTAGATTTTGTTTGATGTGTACTATTATTATATAATTATAATAATTTTATAAGCAAAAAAAAAATATATATATATTTAAACATAAATTAAAAACTACACTTACAAGTAATATTTTGAATTTCAAATGTTAAGTTAAAATCATAATAGAAAATGTTTAAAATTAAAAATTAAAAAAAAAATGTTAATGAAACAAGGAAACCTTTTTCACAAAGTTGTTGTAGCTTTATATAATAGTATATGTTTTGTGTGTGTGTGTGTAAATTTATATTAAAAACTAAACAAATTAAAACTTTTTCGTTATATTTATTGGAAAAACATATTTGTTTTTGTTTTCCATTTTATTAAAGATATTTTTCTTTTTTTTTTATTATTATTATTTTGAATATATTTGTATTTATTTATAATTAATTTATTTTCTTAACATGACAAATATGATGATATATATTTATAATATTTATTTATTTATTTTTTAATTTTATTATTTTGTGGTGATTTTATTTTTTTTAGTTATTATTGTTTGAGTTCATTTTGTTTTTATTTATTTAATTTGTTTTTATGTTCAGTAAAAAAATTTTAATATTTTTTTTTATTTAAATTAACCTTCAAGGTTAGAGTTTAATTTGTTTATGACCTATAATACAACAATTATTTTATTAAAAAAAAAGAATTAAACAAAATTAAACAAATGGATTTATTTAAAGAATTTATTACAAAAAAAAGTGACAAGAAGTTTTTAATTGATTAAAACAAAAATTTCAAATTTGCCAAAGCTGAAATATTAAGGGTATTCACATAATTTCTATACAAGATTAGATGAGCTAACTGATCTTTTCTGAAAATTGTGTTATATCGAAATTTGACATCATCAACATCTTTATCTTAAAAATGTTGTGGTGCTGTTCAAACAGCTACTGCATTCAATATGTGCATTAGTTTATGTATGAAAATACAATTAGTTAAATTACTAATTGGTAAGCTATGACGTAGTGATATGCTGTCACATGCAGTAATTTACCATATAAATACAATTTTTCAATCATTTCATTTTCAGATTTTCAACTGAAAGAGTAAAATTTTTAAATTTTATTATACTTTTAACTTCCTTAAGGAATGCACAACAAAATTAGTTTTGAAATGCAATAACAAATCCCGAAAACCAAAAACTGGACCCTAGTTTACATTCACTCAGCGAATTGTAAACCTTAAATTAATTCCATATACCAAAATTGTTTAAGGTTCTAAGATTGATTGATTATTATACAATTATTATGATTACAATTTTAATTTGTTTAACGGCAACAACAGAATCTCTTATATAAACTTAATATTGATTAGGAACTGAGGATTTTAAACTTGAAATGAATTTGAAATTGCAAAACAGTTTGTGTTCCTAAGAACTGTATAGGTATTAACAAGTTAGCTTGTTATGATCACGATTTCAAATAAACTAAAAGGGCTTATACAGAGAATTGACTTTCTAAGAACTGTATAGGTATTAACAAGTTACCTTGTTATGATCATGATTTCAAATAAACTAGAAGGGCTTATACATAGAATTGAAAATGTTGTCGTTTAATGATTTAAATAGTGTTGAAAATATTAAGACCACAGTGATATGGTCGTTTCAAGTTACCAAGGTGCGACCGCAGTCGGCTTACCATTAAGATTTACGAATCAAAAGTTGGTATTTATGAATTAAAAATAGAATTATTTGAAGTTTTTTTGAGGCGTTTTTAATTTACGGCTTATAATAGATAATTTGGGAATAAAGTTATGTTATTAATGTTAAAATCTCAAAACACACCGAAATAAAAGTAATTATCAAAAACATAACTCTGTCAGCAAAAAATAAACATATATAATTTAATATTTTTGTAAATTTAAAAAAATATCGGTGCTTACAAAAGTCTAAAGCTTACAAAAAAGCTTTACAAAAATTATGAATAACTTTGGGTTGATACACAAAATTACATACAATTGCACTTAATTGTTTGTATACTAAGCTTATTAAATGAAAATGGTTTAAAGTGCAAATTATTCTAACCGATAGACAAATAAAATGTTTATTATGTATCAGAGTTAGCTTTACTGCAATTATTTCATTTGAAATTCTGTACTTTCATTCGTTTCGAACAAATCATTTCATATTTATAATTTCGTTTATAATAATTTTGAACATTATTTTACTTTATTCTTGAAGGTTTTTCTTTGTGTTTTGTGTTTCAATTAGCTTTAAATCATTAAATCTAATTAATACAATAAACTGATTCAAAAATCCAAAAACAACAATTATAACTCACCTTTGAAAGGACTGCCAAGTCATAACATTACAAACCATTTGTATAAGCCCAACAGTTTCATTTTAATTCGATTCTAATCAAAGTTGCCAGTATTGTTTTAAAAGAAACACGTTTTTAATTAATATTTTAATATTATTTTATAGGTAACAAATTTAGCGAAAATAATGCATTTTTCTTATAGTTTTGTTTAAATTGAAAGCTTTTACATTAAATTATACATCTTACACACGGAAAACAAACTGTATTTCCGGTAACAATTAATTTGTTTTGTACAAAAAGAAAATCAAAAACATAAAGAGATCAATTCGAATGCTTTAATCAGTTATAAATTCTTTAGAGAAATCTTTTTTTATATAACAATAAATTCCTTAAAGAAATCCATTTTAGTTCACAAAACATAAATAGAAATTTTTAACTTAAATAAGAAAGTAACTCTACACCAATACAGGCGCGTTCAATATCTAACTTACATATACATATTGATTTATTCGTTCTAATATGGAAGCTATAGTTTAATATCAAAAACTTACATAATATATATAATTATTTATGTAAGTAACATATGATTTTTGGGTCAATTAACTATTGAATATCTTATGAGTTTACAAATGTTTTAATCTTACCCTTATGTTATGGTGTAGAGTGTACATAATTTGAAAAATTAAAAAGAATATTACCTGTTTTTTCTCGCTCGTTTTGAAAAATTTTGGAACATTAATAAATTGCTAAATTGTTTTTATTTCCCACAAAGTGTTGTTGAAAACTTTTTATATATTTGTAATTCTTGCAGTTGTTGATGTGTTTTTTCGCTTTAAATAAAGTAAAATTTGTTGCATTACTTTTTTGTATTTTTTTAATTTTCCCTTTTATTTTTTTCTTTATTGAGTTGTCATCATTTTTTATAAGAGATTTTGTATTTTTTTTATAATTTTGTAAGTTTTTTTATTAAATTTAATTATGTTTTTTTTTCTTTATCTTTGTTATACTGAAATTTTACATAACTATAATTGTTGTAATTAATGTTTTTCTTTTATTTTCTCCTTGTTTAATGATGTTTTTTTTCTTTTATTTTTGCATATTTTTTTATTTGTTATAAATGTAGCCTGTGGCTAAAAAAAAGTGATTCCTCTTTTAACTATATAATAATATGGTATAATTTTTGTTTTCATTAAATCAATTTTTGTTTTTTTCATTATATATAATATTTTTTGTTGTTTTTATATTTAAAAAGTTAAAAATGTTTGTTCTTGGGATTAGTAGTTGTATTTTTAATATTATTTATATTATTATTGTAAATGGATGAAGACGTCATAACAACGGCAGCCGAGTTTGAAGACGATGATAATGACGATGGCGATGAGGATGATGATGATAAGGATGGTAATAATGTTGACGATGACAACAAAACGGACGAAGACGTTATAGACATCGTTGAAGAAGCCGTTACCGCTACCGTCGGTGTGGACGATGACGACGACGACATGGTTGCGAATGTTTTAATAATTGTTTCAGCTGCAGCGGCCGCTGCTGCTGCTACAGCAGCATTTGTAGCGACCGTTTGCTGATGTTGAAATTGATGATGTTGCAAATGATGATGCTGATGTTGTAATTGTGATTGCTGATGAGTAGAATGTTGTAGGTGATATTGTTGTTGTTGTTGTGTTTGATTTGGAGGGTGTTGCTGCTGGTGGTGGTAAAGTTGCTATGCCAAACGTGGTTTCTTTTGATGTGGAGACTCTTCTTCATCTTCATCTTCTAACTCATATTCATCACCCGAATCACTACCATAATCAACAAGCTGCATAAGAAATCAAATAATAATAATTATTTATATTATTTATATTATTTATATTATTTATATTATTCAGAAGAGAGATGAAAATAATGGTATTCCTATATTAAATCCTGTATTAATATAAAGTAAAAGTAAAACTGTTAATTTTTAGTTTTAGTTCAGATCTTGTTCAATGTTAATAATGCCTAATTTGTCGCAACCCAATTCTCGGTAATATTCTATTTATCTATGAAATATTATTAATATGAATTAATCAAACATACCTTCTTTAAAATATTTTCCCCAGTTTGTGCTGCGGATATTGGCTCTGCCTCTTTATTTTCATCTACTGTTGCAGTAGTTATTGTATTAGTATTTAATTTATTCTCATTACTGTTAAGTTTAGCTGCTTCGGCAGCCGCAACCGCTGCTGAATTTGGTGTTACACCAGAAACACTTGCTGCCACTGCCGCTACAGCTGCTGCTGCTACCGCAGCCACGGCATCACTTGAAGCCATCGATGATAAAAGCTGTGTTGCCGCAGCAGCAACTGCAGATTCTGTCAAAGCACTTGTTGTAGGTCCTGCCGTTGTTTGCGTTGCATTTACATTCGATGTTGATGCTACACCACCAACACTACCGCCACTTAACGCTAATTCTTGTTGCTGCTGTTCGACTGCTGCCAACTGTTGTTGCAATTCAACAATATCACTCTGTTGTTGTTGCTGCTGTTGTTGTGCTTCCAAATGCGCAGCTGTAGAGGTTGAGGCAACACCAACAGCTGCCGCTGCTGCAGCAGCAACTGCTAAAGTACTATTCAGATTTAATTGCTGTTGTTGTTGATAATTGTGCAAGGGATGCTGTTGCTGCTGATGCTGGTGTAGGGCTAAATTTGCAGCTGCTGCTACGGCAGCAGCACCCAAATGAGCGGCGGACGTTTGTTCATTACTACTGCAATTACTACTACTGCTACTAGTGGAGGGTGTTTGTAGGCCGCCCGATGAATCACTGCTGCCACTAACAATGCCGCCACCACCACCACCTCCTGTTGGTGAAAGGCTTGAAGATGACGTCGTTGTTGTGGCATTAAGGTTACTGGTGCCAGATGTGTTGCCCAACATACTACTGCTCGTACCGTGTTGCTGCAGCTGTTGTTGTGCATTTTGTGGCGGTGATTTCTGTTGTAATTGAGATGTTTGAGGACCATTCTTTTCGGTAACGGCTAAAAGTTTTAAAAACGAAGAGGTTAAAATCAATATTATAAGAAATTTATCAGATAGAATTTATCAGATTTATTTATCATAAATTATTCTTTATTCAATTACTCACACTTCATGACGCTATTATACGTTTCCAGTTCTTCTAGATCTTCTTCATCATTAAACCACATTTCCTCTTCTTCTTCCATTTGCCTCTGATCACGACGAAAACGATTGCCGCGTATAATTGGAATGCCACTACACGAAATATAAAAAGTAAATTCGCATTAATATTTAAACTTAATTAAACAATTATTTTTAACTTACGTATCTAAACCCATCTTGTCACGATCTTTTATTCGCTCTTGATATTGATCGTAACGATTTTTCAAATATTTAAACGTTTGCACATATTCGATTTCATCAAATATTTTGCTAAATGTTTCAACAAAATAAACACACAATGTTTTGATATCTTCCAATTTAACGAATTCAAATAATTCCAATATAGCAGATTCGAGTAAATTATAACGACCATTATTTCGTATAAAAGCATCCACAACGGGAGCAAATAGATTTCCTTTAACGATGTGACTAACGGAGAATAATTAAGAAAATAGTTCTAGTTAAAAAAATTGAACAGTTGAATTATTAAAAGTAAACTTACCGATTATAAAACTCATCTTTTAGGGCAACAATTTTTCGTAAAAGTCTTAAAGCGCCTAGAACAAGGAACGTATGAGAACTCTTCATGAGTACTAGAATTCTCTTGAGGAGATCTTTTTGTATTATAAAATTCTTAATATGATAAGTATGATGTTCAACACAAAATGATAAAATATCTAATACAATTCCCAATAATTGTGCTGTTTGATAATCTTCTTTTTGTGGACGATCATCGATGGTGTTGAGCAACAAAGGCGCTAGATATACACATTTAAAAGGAAATATTTTAAAAACATTTTCTCAAAATTAAAATATTAAAAAAAATCTTACCTATTAATGTTTGTATACTGTGTTTGTAGAAGAAATTTAAGAAATCTCCTTTTTCGGTTAACATATTTTCGGGTTCCAACAGTATTTTAATAATGCCCATCAATTGCACAGCAACACCCAATTCTGGTTCGGAATCATTCAACATTTGTTCAATGGCAATATTTAATAACATACGATCCTGCAAAACATTTAAATAAATAAATAAATAAATAAATAAGAAATGAATTTGAAGAAAAATACTTACTCCTTCGGTGCGATTAACTTGTTGCAGTGTATAATTCCGTACTACCAAGGGCGAAAATTCAACAATAGCCGTTAGTATATCGATTGAGGCCGCCTTTGTTTTTTGATCATTCATCACCAACGTTATTTCCAAAGCTTGTAATATACCGAGACACGTTAGGGTCTTATAGAATGCATCTTTACCCTGTGGCTGTAGATTTTGCGCATAATTACAAAACTCCTTTAGAAACAAAACGATATCACGACGCTTGGCATCGCTTGTATTTGGATCGGTAAGTAAGGTAAACATATCAACCAGAAAACGTTCATCCTCCTGAATGAGAGTGACAATTTCGACTTTGTTAAAGAATATAAAACTAGATAAAGTATTTAACATGTTGTCCTCTACGAATACCGATGGTGTGGGCAATATTATATCCTGTATATACTGTACGCGAAATGTCTGATGGATTTTCGCTAGCAAATCTTGATTTTTTATCGGTACTGCTTCACGAAATTTAGCCCATTGTTTTAAATACTGACGATGTTTTTTCGGTTGTGTAACACTGGGATCATATTCTAAACATCCCACTACATCGAAAATTGTATCTTCAGCAAACATTATTTCAAATAATGCATTTTTATTTAATAGAAATATGTTTTTGAAGATTTCGAAAAGATGATGAAGACCTTCTGTATTATCGAGATCCTCACATACATGAAAGAGATTAAGTAATTTCTTTATGTAATTTTCCGATTCCAATGCCATAGACAGTTTTTCTTTGCGCAACGGTGTTGTTAGACAATTCTGTATAACTTCGGATATATCTTCAAGGCGGGCCAATTCACAGGGAGGCAATTCAATAGGTGGCGCGGTATCTGACATATCTTCGAAACGTTCATCTTCTGATTCTTCGACGATGTCTTGTGTGATTTCAACGGATGGATCTTTACCTTGAACCTGTAGAAAAATGTTTAATTTTAAATCGATGAATAATAATTGTTAGCATGGTCATCTTAAGCTCATAAATATAATAAATGTTTTTGCAACCTCTCAATCTTTAATTTAGAACAAATTTATGTAAATTTTAGCAACATTAGACAAATGTCTTCTACTTTTCCTATTATTTTAATTTTTATAATATATTGTCTTTTAAACTGTATTTTTTAACATTTCTGTTTTTCATTTTGTCCTGTCTCTCTAATGTTTTCTCTCTATGTATTCTCATATTAGCAGGCGATTATATCGTTCGCTGAAATACATTCAGAAGTTTGAATATGTCTTTTTTGAAAAATTTACAACTTTTTTAAATAAGTTCTAGCATTTCAGTATTAAACTCTTTGAGATTTAAGATCAGGTTTAAAATAATATTAAACGGGAATCCTGATCGTTAATTGGAATAAAGTCAAGATTTATGTTATTTACATATATACAAAATAAAATGCTTATGTTTGCATATTTTAAAATTTATATAACTTACCTGGCAAATTTTTTCCCATATCTCATCACAACCGGCTTTTTCTTGAAAACTCAAGGCCAAATCAAAATTATCACCCTCAGACCAAACAATTAAAGTATCCTGTTGCTTTTGATAAGCGGTATCTGGTTGTATTTTACTTTCTAAAAGTAAGCTTCCATCTGATTCAGCCCGTACCAGCAAAGAGATGCCTAAACAAAAAAAAATTATAAATTAGATGAAATTAAAAAAAAAAGATAAATCACTCGAAAAATTTCTACCAACCTTTAAGTCTGTCCACATAATTCGATGACACATGACCCGTGCCACGATCATCCCATTGACGTTCTGCATTTAGAGCATACAATTTAACACGTCGGCGGGTATCGGTAGTCATTTTGTTGTTCTTAATGCGTTTATTTTGACGTTTATATTTTACACAATTTTGCTTTGTAAAATATTTAAGAAAAAAAACCTCTACTTAAGGTTTTTTTTGTCCCCAAAGGTTTATTAAAACTGGAGGCAAACACCAACAAAGAAACACTGGAGGTTTATTAGATATTGGAAAAGTTTGTTTACTTTTTATGTTGTCGTCTAGCGTCCCTTACTTTATGTTTGTGGCACACGTGTCAAGTAGTTATTGTTGTTGTTATTCAAAACTTTTTCTTTTATACTCCTTTACTCTTGAAACAACAATTAAGGCGACAACTATTTATTTTGTAAATCAAATTAATTTCCTTACTCTTGCAAGAGATTAATATTAGTTGGGTTTTTACCTTTTAGTGAGGAAAAAAATGTGTAGAACTTTGTTCCTTTTTTTTATAATACAAAATTTCTTTCTTTTTTTGTTTACACCAAATAATATAGTATTCTAATATTACAACAATTTGAAGTGGGTAAATATTATTGAATTTTAAATTCAAATTTTCAAAAGATTTTGAGATTTTACTCATTTATATAAATTATAGTAAACATTTTTACTTTTATTATTTATGTATGTGTTTGTGTTTAAAATGTTCTTAGGGCCTGTCTAGTTGTAAGTATTTTCAAGTAAATCTGAAAAATAGATATAAAAAAAGAAATTAATTAATTAGAATATTACTTTGGAATATATTTAGAAAATTATTTAAATTTAAAACATAATATAAACAAAGTCTATTTCTATATTTTCAAATGAGAAGACAAATAATACTGCAAATCGTTTGAATAATTTTCTGCAGTTTTGGCAAAATTTTGAAAGTTAATAAACACATTTAATATTGATTTAACTCATTCTTTTATATGCATTTCCAATATGGTTCACTATTTCGAAAACGATGATGAAGAAAATGGAAATTTTTGAACGACATATTTTAAGAAAATGTGTAGAAAAGAATTTTAAAACGACTAACAAACGTTATTCAAATAAAATTATATATGATCAGGCTAGAATACAACCATTATCGTATTATGCACTTAATCTTGCAAAACGTTTTGTAGAAAAACTATCTTATTTTGATGGCAACGTGATACAGGAAATTTTATCTAGTGAACGGATGTACAGTTGGTCTAACACACATTATTTAAATATAATTGGAGTTTTAGAGGAAAACCTCCTATTAAGAAGTGAATCTACTTCTTCATAACAAATTTAAAATAAATATCATTTTCATTGGATCATTTTGAACCATATAACTTAATTAAAAACAAATTTAAATCTAAAACTTTTATCAATTTTTGCATATTTAAGCTAAGACGATGATGACAATTTTCCCTAACAAATGATGAATGAAATTGTTTTATTTTTTGTGAAAGCAGCTTAACACCATTAGCACATAAAAAAACGTCATCAAATGCCGCCAACTAAATCACTTTGTATAGTGAGTGAATGTGTGTGTAATATTTTAAGGCCTTAAAAAAATAAACAAAGAAAACCTAAATAATATATACATATATAAAACAGAAATCGCGCGTATATAAATATATAGAAATCTTGTAAACATTTTAGACATTTTTTTTTTGCCAATGCGCAGAGGGTATAGTAATGAAAATAACAAAAATACAAACAAACGTATAAAAAAAAATATATAAAAATACAAACATAAAATATAAAATAGAGAAAATAAATCAGAAATACCAAAAGAAAGAGCAAGTATATAATTTATAGTAAACTTAAATTGAAAAACAAACAAAATGTTTACAAACAAATAATAAATAAAAGTGAAAAATAAATAAAATACGAAAAAAAATAGTGAAATATAAAAAAAAATTAATTACACACTATAAAAAAAATATATTCAAAGTTTTTGTATGACTTAATTTAAAAAAAAATCACTAATTAATCTTATGCACAATTAAAATTGATTGTCCATGGAAATAAATTTGCTTTATATTAGTGAAAGTGATTTGTTCTACTAATACTTTAGACATTAAATAAGAAAATAGTCTAGTACGAAAAAGAAACCAATGAAGTCAAGGTTATCTCTAAAAAAGGAAATTTATAGTAAATTATTTAGGTAAATCTTGTTAAAACGAATCTTTGTATTCCATTCTACACTTCAAAAGAAAGATTTAAGATTATTTTAGATTGAAAATATAGATTATGCATATAAAAATAATGTGTTCAAAATATTTCTAAAATTTGAAAATAAAATAAAAGTTAATTTATTTCGAAAGAAATATAAGTGATATAAGAATTGATTTTAGGCAAATATCATCAATTTCTATTTAATTGTCAATTTAATCATTTCAACCATGAAGTTGAAATGATTAACTGGTTCTCTAACTGGTACAATTAAATTTTTGTTTATTTTTTAATAATATTGTTTCAAAACCATATCATCAGAGTGATGCAACTTAACATCATAAATTTGTCTTTATCTGTGTTTCCTTCGTGTCCCAAATTTTACAAATTTTTACTCTATAACTTCCCTATTATGAACCAAACATGTCATAAGAGAAATATTTGAATTGGCTCCAATAGACGAAAAAGACGTACAACGCTAGATCGACTTAGAATCCTTCCGGGACCAAGACCCAGCCAAATTTTATAATTATAGCTTCTTCAATGCGATTTTTTTTCGCGCTTACTTACATGTAAGAAACTGAATGACAAATGACAAAATCGTTTTGTATTTCTCCTCCGAATATGTCGAAAAACTGTATCCAAAGAAAAAAATACAACTTTATAGCAATATGACTCGAAAACTACAATATACCGGATGAAAATATGTGATTCATTTGAATACAGATGACAGACCGGATGAACATTTTTGATTTATTTGATTCTAAAACTAGCAGTTTTAACAAACTGCTACTAGAATCTTTTGAAAATCTTGTATTAGCATACAAATGGATTTATTTAAATTTCTTACTAAATTTAAATATATTCTTAATATTATTTCAATTCTTCATTTATTCTCTTTAAAACTAACCGGTTATAATGATAAATCTTAAAATTATAATTCTTAAAAAAACCTAACATCTGTCAATTCCTATAATAAAACTCATTCATTAAGTTAATTATTTTGTATACGCTCTTATGCAAATTTTATTTAATGAAAAATATTTATATTAATCGCATAAATCAAATTTTATTAAAATATGCAATTATATCAAATTATATTTACATAATTAAATAATTCAATATATTTGTTAATATATTTGAAAATAATTGTACAAATACATAAACAGACACACAAATTATCTAAAAGTACAAAATACGTATTTGATATACATTGCACTTTATATATATTTTGTTTTCTGTTATTACAAATAATCAACAAGAAAATATAAAATTAAATATTATCAATGATTTGATGTCGTCGTTCAATCAACACATGGATATATGTTTGTTTGTTTATATGTATTCATACAAATGTACATACATATTAATATAAATAATAAAAACAAAAAATAGTATATAAAGAATATGAAAAAAACAAGTTTACCCGGCGTTTAAATAAACAATAAAACAAAAAATGCCGAAAATATATACAAAAATATTGAAAAAAAAAACAATTAAATATTGACTAAATACTTTTTATACACAAATTATTACCTAAAGAAAAAAATATAAATAAACCAACAAATAATTTTACAAATATTTAAACTTTAGAATTATAAAAAAATATATGTATGTACATACGAAAAACTTTAACAAATTCTGTTCAATTGATATTTGTTTAAAGAAACTTTTGGAGTTTGTAATAGAAATATATATAAAAGAGGAACTTAGAATGTGTGAAATTTATTGGTAATATATTTTTGTATTAACATTCACAAAATAAAAACAAAACATTTGTTAACAAAATTTGTTTGCTGGGTATAGCATTTTTTGTGCAAAATAAAATATTAAAAATATTTGAGGTTTTTTGCACTTCATCGTAATAAAAAATATAAAAATAATATAAGATATATACAGTAGCTGCACACCCACAGCAACACATTATATGCAGTAATATTTCACAATGAATTTTGAAAAAAATACAATAATTTGTTTTTACCCATTTGCCATTTCGATTCCATTAAATCAGTTTAATTAAATTTGTCACAAATATTACCCACGTAATGGTGAATTGGAAAAATAGGGCTTATGTCGAAAATCTGATCATTTTTGTACCTGCAAATCATGATTACATTTCTATACTTTGGTAGAGAAATGTTCTATTGGATTTCTCATTCCATTTGTAAGATGTTAAAATATTTCTCCAAAACCTCAATATGTATATATTTTGCATCCTGGTCCTGTAAGATTAGTTTGGTTTTGAAAATGTACAGAATCGGACCAATTTTTGGCAATCATAAACATAAAACGGAAGAACGTGTAATGATGAAAATTTGAGAGCATCACTACTTGGCACTAGGAAACTTGGAGGCAAATATAGGTGGTGTCTCCCTTCCTCTTTACCGTGCACCTCTCATGTCATATTAAAATATATTAAATATTTTCGTTATTTCTAATGTCTAAATTTATGTGAATATGTTTGATTTTATACAAAACAAAATGGGCATGGCTCCTGCACACCAAAATACTTTAAAACCTCCACCACCTTCTAAATTTTATTTAAATCGTAGACCTAGGGAAAAACTCACAAGTCTTTCTTAGATTTATTCTCTTCTCTCAACATTCGAATTATTAATTTTTACAACTACTATCTTATCGGATCTTATCTACAGCTCAAATTTGCTTCCTAACTATACTTCACAATTGGGAGTGTTTTACTTTTTAAATGCAAAATTAACTAATTAACTTCCCAGCCTAAATATAACATTTGCACACAATACAAATTTTGATAATATTTATAAAATTGTTAGACAAGTTTCTCCATGAATACAACCAAAGTTCTGGGAATCCCAAAAGTCTAATTTAATTTTTTATTTCGCAACACTGTGCAAAAAATATATATATATTGAATTGAAGGAATAAAAAAACACAACAAACAGAATTCGTTCACTGTATCTGACATTCATGGTCTGACGTAAATACGTCTGGCATGCTTCTGGTTTTTATTTTGACTTTCCAGTTTATAGTACATACATATGTATATACCACAAATATATGTATGAATACATTATTGGCAGCACTTTTATACCAACACTTTAAAATAACTACAACTACGGCTACTATAAAAATACTATAACGTTTATTCTGTCAATTTAATACTTTAATAGAATACTCTTAAAAAAAAGAATTTCGCAAAAAACGTGATATTTGTTATTTAAGTAAATATATACATATAAACATACGTACATAAAGAAGATTTTATTTAACAATACAATTTTATAAAGGATTTGTTATTATAAATATTAAAACTGAGTTGGAAAGCGAAACCTTATCAGCTAGGTTATATATAAATATGAATTGCGATAGCAAAATAAAACTACGTTTATACTACACGATTTTTATTTTCCTAGATAAGATTTTTCGAATAAAAAAATATAGAAAACTTTTACACTCATATGTATTTCAATGTCAAAATAAAATGCAAATCAAAGCAACAAAAAACATGTAATCTGGCTTATCAATACATAAAGAAAATATTTCTGATATATTCAGCGTATATTGAATTGATAAATTTATTTTATTAAAATTTATTTAAAAATATATTTCCTATATTTTACTGTACTGTAGAATTTATAATAATGCTGCAAAATTTATACTGTTTCTTAGTGAATCGTTTCTCGTATAATTACTTATTACTCATTCATCATTGTTATTGTTTATTTTATAACATATATGTATGTATATATTTCAATACAAATCTCTCATGTATGAAAAATGTTTTCATATACTGACTCGCTTCTTTGTTTCTTAGTAGCTTTTCTCGCCGTTTTTTTAATTAAATTTATTCATACGCTTTAAATACGTAGCAACATTTTATAGATAGAATATTAGTCATGTGGGAAAATTGCTACAATTCGCTTTCTTGTATACAAAAATTCATTCATAGAAAATATATCAGTATGAATGTTTGTATTTACACGAAAATTTTGCTAATATACATTTCTGTTGACAAATAAATTATTAAATAAATTTCCTTTAAATTACTTTTTATATATTTAAGGTATAATTAGAACAAATAAATATTCCACACTTCAAGAAAAATTGAACTGAAACAGAACTGAGCTTGAATTAAACTAGAACTGAACTAGGATTGAACTAGAATTGAA
>JACGTJ010002454.1:3601-22105 GCA_014858695.1 Chrysomya rufifacies | reverse complement strand
TTTTTTTTTTTTTTTTTTTTTTTTTTTTTTGTTTTACTTTCTGAACAACACACGTCGGTGGTGGTATTAGTGGTTGCTTGGTTGGTGCTTATTTTTATAACATTTTTGCTTACTGTGACTGACGACTGTAAAATTCAACTTTAGTTGATATACTCATATTATTATTATTGTTGTTGTTGTTATTATTGTTGTTATTGCTGTTCTTGTTATTATTATTATTTTTGTTGATAGGTTGTTGGAAGGTTCAATTGTTGGTGTTATTGAGAGACACACACATTAAACAGTGTGCAAGAGGCATAAAGAGAGACACTGTGATAGAGAGTGAGAGAGAACGAGTTAGAGGTGGTTGTGATAATGGTGGTTGTTGTTGGTGGTAAATTTGGTGACTGATGAAATTTTTCTTTATCATTCCATTATAGGTAATTATTTAATTTTTTTTTTATTTTCTTTTTATATATTTTATTTTTAAACATATTTTTTTTTAAATAAATATTTTAAATTGTTTTAATTTAAAGAAAATTGTTTTACTTTTTTCTTAAGTTTAGGTAAAATTTATTTTAAAAAAATATTAAAATCTAAAGTAAAATTACAAAAAAATTCAATTGAACTTCGCATAAAACACGACGAATTTTTTTTTTTCATAAAACACGGGCGATTTTAGTAATAAATGTTAAAAATATTGTTGTTGTATATAGCGAGTAAACGAGACGTATTGCAAGAAAAAAAATATAATTACGTTAATTATATTTAAATATTATATATGTACGACACAAAAATAGGGAAATTAATTTTTATAAAAAAAATTGTTAACACATTCTTCATTTTTCTTTTTCTTAGGAAATAAATCTTTTTCACTTTGAAAAAAAAAACAACTGAAATTTTATCAATAATTACGCACTTGATTTCTTAGTGTAATGAAAGATTTTTCGTTTTACAATCTTGTTCCGGCACTTTTACTTATTTCTTCTTATAGAAAAATTATAATTCGTTGCTTTCTTTTTATTCTTATTATTGTATACAACACGTTTTCGAGTTTATTGCAAAGCAATAATTTCAAGGAATCTCAATATTTTCTTCTATAACTTAATTAAATATATATATAATTTTTTTTAATTATAATTCTAATATTTTACGTTCATTCAAAGTCAAAAAATCACGTCATGGCTGCCACGTCCAAGCAACAATGAATCGTTGTTTCTCATTGCATTCCTCAAATTTAGCCAAGAAAAATACAAAGAAATATCTTAAAGTGAAACAAATTGACAAAAGAAACATTCGTTTGAATGAATACGTGAAAAAGAGATGCCACATTGTTTACCTATATTCATATAGAAATTTCATATGAAATATACGTGAGAGTGAATGAAATAGATAGTTTATGTGTTGATATAAAGAAAAAGGGCAAAAAAGTATTTGCAAAGTTTTCTTTTATGTTGTTTTCGAAAATAGTAATAGAGTTATTTGTTGAGAAGGTATGATTTGACAATAAGAACACGTCAAGACAAATTTTATGAAACTTTTGCAATATTATTAATGATACGCTGTGGAAAGGAACGATTTTTTTGCAAATGGTATATATTGGTCGTGGGATATACCTTCATATAGGAAAATTGGATGAAAATGTTTTCGAGAGACGTTTGTGTGTTCACAAATTTTAGGATTATTTTTTTTATAATATTCCTACATTAAAAATATTAAATTTCAACCTAAAATTTTGCGAGTGGAAAGCAGTTCACAGCCTATATTTACAGATTTTTTTATATTTAAACGATTACACTGTGGCCCAAATATCGCCGTCAATTTGATTTTGTTTTTTCAGAAATTCAGCATTTTGCAACGAATATTAAATTTAGAAACAAAATAAAAAACTTTAAATGAATACAGTAAATTTTCGACAACCCGGACTATTCGGTAATAGGCTCACGTTTTACTTTAATTAACACTTTATAATCCGGATGGATGGCATAACTTTTATCCTCGATAATCCAGAATAAAAATTTTAATTGTAAAATTTTGCTTTTTCACTTTAAAATGAAATTGTAATTGTGCCAATAATTTTGAGATGTTATTTAAATTTTTTAACATTTTTATTTAATTTTTAACAATTTTTGTATAAAGAAAAGGAAAACAAGTTAGAAGTACTAAAATATCCACCAACATATTGAACTCTTTACCAATAAAACCCACAACTTAAATAATACAACAAAAACAAACTAATTTCTTAAATTCATATCAAATGTATATTCAGTTTAACTGAAAATATCTAATGATTTTTTAAATTTCTTAATACTTTTTTGCTTATGGTAACAGAATATGTTTTGCAATATTTTATTTATAATTTTACTATAAATTTCTAAAAATATCATTAATTTGGTAACAGAATATTTATATTTTGCAATAGTATAATATATATAAAACTTACCAGTTAGTTTTTTATCTGGAAATTTAAGAATTAAATATATATCCTGATCATATAACAAAAAAATGCTTCGATATACTTTTACTTCTTTGACATAAAATTAGTCATAAAACAAAAAAATGCTTCGATATATTTTTACTTCTTTGACATAAAATTAGTCATAAAATTTTAGCGAAAACTCTACTTTTATAATTAGGCTCGTGTAATATGTCCTTAAATATAAATATTTCTAAAAGTCATAGCTTAAATCTAACATTTTATATTTTAGATTAATTTTTATAATATATTTTTCAACATTTTTAATAGTAATTTTTTGTTAAAAATAAGTTTTTGAACTTTATTTTCCAAGTTTATTTTTACTCAGAATTCATGGTAAAATTCGAAACTTTTTTAAACTTATTTGCACCTGTTCAACTTATTATCGTTTCAATTTCATAACCATTCACTAAAAATACATTTAAGAACACTTGGCAACTCTTATTACATTAAATACTTAATTTTACAACCATACAAGTTTCATTCCATTCAGAGAACAAAACAAAATGAACAAAAACATGTATAGTCCTCTCACTGCTCCCCACAGAAAACAGCGGAGAGAACGAGATAGAGAATAGGAATGCGGGAAATTACAAGAAATTGCGAAAAACGCAAATGAAAAACTATTTTCTGTTTTTTTTTTTGCTTTCATCTTTAACAAAAATAAATTAATAATTTTAACAAATTTATATCTATGTATTAACACTTTTTAAAATAAAACCACATGAATAATTTGTATATTTTGCTTACAACTATTTTGGCCAATGTTTTGTTTTGATATAGAAGCATTTATTACATTAATGCAAAGCATTCAAGTGCCGCTGACTTTTTCTTCGTCGTGACATGACACCGACGTGCTTCCAATGTTCTTTTTCTTTGCTTTTTTTTGAGGCATCAAAACTTTGGCTTGTTTTTAAACAAAAAAATTTCGCACTTACCTTGGAAAGTCTCTTCATTTTCCTCTTCCGAAGCCATTGTTAATAGTTTATTTAACTTTTTATATGAAAATTGTTAGAAAACACGTTAAAATTTGCACTAAATTTTTATGCACAATTTATTTTTTTCAACACACAATCACAAAACAGTTCTTTTCACAAAAGCGGCTTCAACAAATATGGCGTAGGCAAATAGAAAACAAAGCTGTTGTGTAGATATTAGCGCCGTCTGTAAAAATATTGTTATCGGCATAGAATAATAGCCGGCTATTATCAGTTGATTTGTGTACATTAACATTTTTTGATTTTTATTAAAAATTATGATTGCTGGATCTGTACTAAATTAAAATTATTAAAGAAATTAAGATATAACTAACCATTTCTATGGAAACATTCAAACTTTAAAGTCCAATAATTTAAATAATTAATGCGATAATTATAGATAATAATAAAAAATCCATCGGCGCGTAATTAGTTAGACATTTTTTTAAAAATTTAATTTTTACCTTTCACTGTGGTATATAACTCGAACAGACATCGCACTTTTTTATATGGAACCCGCCTATGTTTCATCCTTTTTCAAATTTCTAATAATTTACTCATAAAATATGAAATGATCGCAAATGTACTTGAAGGTTTTTTATATTTAATTCATTTTTTTAAGGATATACAATTTAACTCATAAATGAGTCTAGAAGATAAAGTTAGAAGACTTGAAAGGAACACAGTCAAAAGAAAATATATAATTGATCATAAGATCTAGTTCGGAAAACTAGCTTTTAAAAATCTCTATTTAAAACATATAAATATTTAAAGTTCCATTCTTTAAATTTTCTTTAGATGCGGGATTCTAAACCCGAAACCTCTGTATTAAATTAAAAACATATAGTAGGTTAAAAATTGTTAATATCCAAATTCCCTCAAATTGAGATCTATGTCAAATAAAACTATTTGATTGATCAAAAATTACAGATTTATTTTGTTATTTTATTTATAATAAAAAAAACTATTTAATTTTCCCCCTCCATTATACAATATAAATAACTATTATTTAAAGTTTATCCAACATTTGAATTTAATTACGCCGGGGTGATTATGTTCATTAACGGCGCTAATCAAAATCAAAAACAATCGGCTTCATTGTCATTTGCAGATTCACAAACAAAAGAGAAAGCAACAAAAACTACAAAGTTGCTTAGAATTAGTAGTATTTTCTCATATTACAGATATCGATAACGATTTTTTGACATTTTCTTTTGAACTTTGTAAACGTTTGCAGCAGCATTTTGGATTTGGACACGGAAAATAAAAGCAATTTCTCTTAATAATTTCTGCATTTTACAATTAAAACTATACCCCATGATTCAAATTGGTAAATACGTATGTGATTAATTAACAGACCATATTAATTGTGTGAAATTATGTCCTATTATACGCGCAAGGAGATTGATGAATTGCACGATGACATTGTGTCTCTGGCTGTCAAGGCTACGGCGGATGAAAACGACAAACGTTCGATTATATCTTCCATTGAACATGCTTTGCACAATGGCTACGATCGTCGTCGTCTGAGTGAGAAATTGGAAAAATATTTAGATGCTAAACAAAGTAGCCGGTTGGTGGAAAAATTACAGGATCGTTTGGATGAGTATAAAAGAAAATCACGTAAGCGTAATGGTGGAACGGAGGAGGCTAATTCCAAATCTGATAATGCAGCACCAGAAGCACCAAAAAAATCTCGTTTCGATGTGGTTATACCAAATACTAATGGTGACAAAACTTCCGCGCCGGCAGCTGTACCAAGTATACCCGTTTTGTCTTTACCGGTGGCACCACCCACGCTAACAACAGCTTCCTCTTCATTAAGTAGCAATCAGATTAAGTTAATGATGGTTAATGCTCAACGAGAAATCGAAGAACGCAAAAGAGCTCTTACACAATTAAAAGCCAAAGATCCTATATTGGCGGCCGTACCACAAATTGGTTTACCCGTGGCCTTGGCTAGTCAGGCTTTATCCAAACAACCTCAACCGGAAGATATGGATAAAGCCAAAAAAATTGCAGAACTACAGGCACAAATTCGAGCCAAACTTTCGGGTTCATTGGCCAATTTAATACAACCGCCAGCACCAGCAACTACAGATCGTCCCAAACCTTTGATTTTAGATGAAGATGGTCGTACAATTGATAAAAGTGGTCGTACCATTAATATACCAACTTTAACGCCTACGCTTAAGGCCAATATACGTGCTCAGAAACGTGAAGTTTTTAGCAAATCACAAAATTATGCTGAAAAATCTTCGGCACAAGAGGATGCAGTGAAATTTTTCGATGATCGTATTACTCAAAAACCGGGAAATCGTATTAAAAGAGCTTTACGTTTTCATGAACCGGGTAAATTTCAACAAATGGCCGAAAGAATGCGTATGAAGGCACAACTAGAACGTTTGCAAAATGAAATTTCACAAATAGCCCGTAAAACGGGCATTAGTTCGGCCACAAAATTGGCACTTATTGCACCGAAACAAGACACGCCAGATGATGTGCCCTCAATGGAATGGTGGGATTCGGTAATATTGACTACCGATTTGAATAGTTTGGATGAAGAGGGTAAAATAAGTATACGACAGTCGGCGATAACAAATTTAATTGAACATCCCACACAAATGAAACCGCCGAGTAAGTTGTTTTATATTTAATTATTATTTCACGAATTATAACCAGAAATTAAACTTTAACTCTCTAAAATGTTACTTTAGAAATTTCTACTTTGCCTTAAAAATTTTAAATTATTTCTGCAATATTTCGGTGCGTTTTATTCATAAAAATCATTTTACTTTTCTTTTCAGATGAACCTTTAAAGCCCGTCTATTTGCCCGTATTTCTTACCAAAAAAGAACGTAAAAAATTACGTCGTCAAAATCGACGAGAGGCCTGGAAAGAAGAGCAAGAGAAAATACGTTTGGGTCTAATACAACCACCCGAACCAAAATTACGTATATCAAATCTAATGCGTGTCCTAGGTACTGAAGCAGTACAAGATCCTACCAAGATTGAAGCTCATGTCCGTGAACAAATGGCCAAACGACAAAAGGCTCATGAGGATGCCAACAATGCCCGTAAACTAACGGCTGAACAGAAAAGTGAAAAGAAAATACGTAAAATTAAAGAGGATACATCGTGCGGTGTACACGTGAGTGTCTATCGTATACGAGACTTACAGGATAACGCTAGTAAAAAGTTTAAAGTCGAAACAAATGCCAAACAATTGCATATGACCGGTACAGTGGTATTGTTTCGTGATTGTTGTGTAGTAGTTGTTGAAGGCGGGCCGAAACAACAGAAAAAATATCGTCGTTTAATGTTGCATCGCATAAAGTGGGATGAGGATATGGTAAAAGGACCCGATGGCCAAGAAGTTCCTAATTCCTGTGTTTTAGTGTGGGAGGGCACTAGTCAAAGACGACATTTTGGCGAAATTAAATTCAAAATTTTTCCCATGGAAAAAATGGCAAGAGAATTCTTTCAGAAACATCAAGTTGAACAATATTGGGATTTATCGTATTCCGGTGCTGTTCTAGAAGCATCAACAGATGACTAAAATATTGCTGGTTAATTATTTAAATCGAAATTCTTAATATTTAGGTCTTAATTCAGGAAAACAAAATCATTTTACTAAAATAAAATAACAAAATCGTTGATTTTTGGATAAACTATAAATTTTAGTTTTTCATTTATTTGTGGTTTCTATACATTCATCATCATTTTTTTGTTGTTGTTGCTGTTGCAAAGCTATATACTTTTTAACTTTATTCACTAAAACGTGACGTATAGTATCTAGCATACGTTGATTTATGTTTAATGAATGATCACACAAACGTTCTAATGTTTCGGGTAACACGTAACCCTTTTGAAAACATTCCGATACTTGACCCACGGCAGATAAGCTAGCAGTTACCACTATGCCATGTTCCTCTATATCTGCATCATTTTCCGCACTACCAGCAAGACTTAGAATAAGTTCTTCAACATCAGCTAAAATATAAAGTTGGAATTGTAAACTTTACTTAAACAGGATGTGTTATGTTTAAACAATTTTTTGTTTATATAGATTTATAACTTAAACGTAAATTTTGTAAAGAGTTCAAACTGAGAAGACTATTTTAAGATCAGTTAAGAGCAAAATAAAATTTAAAATTTACCTGTAGGATTAACAAATTCTTGTTTCTTCAAGAGGCACACCGTTGAGGCTGTTATTAGATCATACGTTGGTATGCCACCCTCAATTAAAGCTACACCACAACAATTAATGGCCGTACTTAAGGCACATCCATCATCATCTATGATTAAAACTTTAATTTCCAATTGAAAATTGGCAAACTCATGGCGACATATCACTGGTTCCAGGGCCTTTTTCAATGCTACACTCATAAAACTTTCGCGGCGTGCAATATCTTCACTATCCATATTAGCAAAGGGAGCATATTTAACACTACAAATAACAACACCTAAAGTACCGCTGTAACGAATAAAAAATATATTCCTTATATCAATCTTCAACAGCAAGTTGGTTTCTTATTATCTTACCATCTATTGTTTTGTTTACTTATTTCTTTTGGCGGTTCCACTTGTGCCATAACTTTTGTATTACCATATTCCATATAAGCTGACCCTTTAACATTTGACACAGCACCCACCTTTAAAACTAGAAGGCGTATTGTTTAATGTTTATAGTAATTTATTTTTTAAACTTTGTAGAAGAATTTAACTTACATGTGGGCCTTGGTTCTAATTCCAATGTTTTTGGTTTCGCTAATCTTTCATATAACTCCTGAGGATTTTCTTTAACTTTATAAATACCAAATTTAATTTGGGATTCATTTCCCAGTGAATATAGCGACATAATTTAGTAAATTTTTCTTTTAAAAATAAATTAATGAAAATATAGTTTTTCCCCAGCGTGTTTTTAAAAGTTTTGTTGTTTATTTAAAGATGACACTTGTTGGTTGTCCCACAAAATAAATGAAGTTATCGATAAGTTTGTGCTGCCAGCTGTTAATGTTGATGTTAACTACACAAATGATGCCAATTGATTTTACCATTTTATTAAATATTTCTTGAAATATATTTTAGGAAATTCATTTTTTTTCGATTTCTGAAATATGCATATATATTTGAAAATATATATTTCGAGAATTCAATACATAACCGATTTCAAAGTAAAATTGTGACTTTTGACTTTTTTCTGTGAATGAATTAAGATTTGTATTTCAAATAGGCTATAGGAAAAACAAAATTTTTGTGAGACCGGTTTGACTTTTTTGGTTTATTTGAAGAACATTAAAAAACTTTGATATTTTGTTTGAAAAATATGTTTTTTATTATTTATTTAACAAAATAACTGTTTAAATAACGAAAATTATGGTTTGTTTACAAATTAGCCTAAAACAATTCAAACTAGCCTGACAATATAAAATTGTATAGCAAACCAATTTATCGGAACGTGTATTTTAAAATCATTTCAAGTTGTCAAATAAAAAATTTGATAAATCTGAACGTCTAAAGGCTAGAGAGCTAAATTTATTTAAAGAAACAAAATATTTTGAAAATTTTCTTAAAATGCAACACGTCTTGGGTCGTAGTAACCAGCCGCGGTTGTGAAGATCTATATATTCTAGCTTCCTAATATGAAAATATTGGTCGACTTGACATCAAAGTCATTATTGGTGGAGACCATTATTTAAACTCGATTTTTTTATCAAGGCCGTGTTTGAATCCTTTCTATATGATGATATAGGTCGTGATTGTACTGTGGCCTTTTGCCATGATTGTACTGAGGCCTCCGTGAGACAACCTGGCAATATGTGTGCCTATTTTGCACCGTTTTTAAATTTTAGGAAATCCAAAAAAAAAAAAAATTATAATAGTAATAATGATAATAATAATAACTTTGCCACATTTAAAAAATTCCAAAGATTTTTCATTTCGATATCTAATAAAGCGAAATTTTAAAGTTAACTTACTAAAACATTTGATTGTTACTTCTGAGAATTCTCTTCATTCCGAGAATTTTAAAAACGAATCCTGATTTCCCGGCAAAAGAATAACACTAGACATAATTGAGAATAACTTAAGTGTAACAACTGTTTTTATAATAACTGAATTATACTTTTTTCGATATTTTCAGTGTTGACCGTTATAATTAAAGTCTGTTTTAAAACGATTTTATAATGAATATTTTACCTTTTATCCAGTATTCAGTTTACGCATAATAAGTCTAACATGAAAACAATGTGGCAACCTAATTACTTTTGGACTTCACGTCATTTTTTATGAAATAATTATTATTTTTATACCCACTGTAAAGCAAAACACGGGAATTTTTTTTAGTTAAAAAATAAATAAAATTGTGTAAGCATTTCGAATCGTTCCTCTTCATAAACAAAAATACATTAAGGGTTTAAAATGCAGAAATCACAAGTATTAGCCGAATATAATACAGCGGAAATTATGAGTGAACCATGGCCTGAAGATGCTACTCTGTATCAGCCCTATGAGGCTGAACAAATTCTACTGCCCGAAAATGCCAGTTGTCTGGCTGTAAAAGCGTACCTGAAAATGTGTAAACTGCCGTGTGAAGTTAGATCGTGTGCCAATGCTGAGTTTATGTCCCCCGGTGGTAGAATGACCAAATTGCCCGTATTAGTAGCGGGAGCATTTGTGTTTGCTGAATTCGAACCCATAGTCAGTTTTGTGGAACATAAAAATGAAGCTATTGGCAAGTGGTTGGATGAAGACCAAAGAAGTGAAATGCGTTCCTATGTATCGTTAACCGAAAACATATTTACCATGGCCGAGTTGTATATTAGTTTTGCTGTGGATCGTGTTTATGAAGAGATTACATCACCCCGCAATGGTTGTGTTTTCCCCTGGCCACTTAACAAAATGCAAAACTTTGCGAAAAAACGTCATGCAAAAAAACTACTTAAAGTATATCAATGGGATGAAATGACCATAGAGGATGTCATCGATAAAGTAAAGAAATGTTGTGAAAATTTACAATTGAAATTGGAAGAATACGAAGGTCCCTTTTTCTTTGGCAAAGAACCCTGCGAATTGGATGCTATTGTTTTTGGTCATTTATTTTCTGTACTTACTATTAATCTACCTAATATGGCTTTGGCTCAAACGGTACAACAATTTAAACCTTTAGTGCAATTTTGTCGTTACATCGATGAGAGATATTTTCAAATGAAGTCAATTTAAATTATTAAAATATAAAAGATATATTTTATTAAGTTGTTTTGTGTTCTACTATATATTTTGTCAGGTTATGCTTGTTTTACTTATTATTATAATTTACCAGTTGTTTGTTAATTACAATAACAAATATATTAATTTTTAAAATTACTGATGACATTATTTGAAGTTGTATTTAATGGGTTCATATGGGACTTTGTAGGATATTGAACATTCGAAAGTTTAGCAAAGAAGATTGCAGTTAAATGGGGTCTTAGTGAAATAATGAAATGATTATCGTTAATTGAAATAGTGTCCGTCCCATAGAAGGACCCTGTGTAAAGTTTCAACAAATCATCTGCAAAATTGCGACCTGTAGTTTGATTAGTTCGATTTAGCAATCGAACGACTTTTGTTTTGCACAAACTCATTGCACCCTCTCCAACTATGGTGTTGTGGTGTGCAATGAAATAGTCTGGTAATGTCAATTTTGTGTCATATTAAAAAGAAAATCCTTAATCTGGCTGGAGTTAATTGGTAATATACGATTTTTTAATTAAGGAGACACGATTTTTACATATTTTTTGAAGTGACATAAGAAAAAATAAAAAATGCTTTGAATATCTTGGTTCATCATTTCCGTAATATCAACAATGTTACTGGACTAAAACTGGACAAGAACTGATCTAGAATTGACCTAAAACTGAGCTAAAATGGAACTGAACTAGAGTTAAAATTGAAATGAAGTTGAACTATACTAAAACTTAACTCAAATTGAACCAGAACAAAATTAGAACTGAATTGCACTAATCTAGAACTAGTGCTTCTTTATTGAACTACACTAGAACGAATTTAGAATCTTATACTATACTTAAGTACTATAGAAATATAACGACGGAATCTGATGAAAAATTTGACCAGCAACCCGCGAAAGAATCAACATGTAATAAACCAAAAACGAGCTGCTTTGGGATCTAGTATGTTTCCTAATTCTTGATATTTATTCTTCTTAATCTTATATTTAAAAAATTTCTAATTGTAATAACAAGAAATACAGTACAATTGATAACACTGATTAAAATTATTAATTCCGTTATTTTCTGTTTTAACGTTTGTTATAAATACACCACTGAAACATACCCGGGATGGAAAATAGAAATTTGCATTTGGTACCAAGGCCTAACATTTTTAAGACTTAAAGTTATTTTTTAATAATTTCTATATCTGACCTAGTCGGATAAAGTGTAATATTCTAATATATACATTAAAAGTGTATTAATATGTGAAAAATGTATAAATTTCATAAACTTAACTATTTAAAATTTTGCAAGTCATACCGATTTATGGGGTTTAATTTTGTTAAAGATCTTTGAATGAATCATGTTTTTGAATAATATTATAAAATGACAAATCGCCGTAAAGTATCCATTACACTTTATTGAAATATACCACCCGTTAGGAAGATTATTAAATAGTTTGAAATCACCTGTCATTATCTTGAGTTCTCAAATATTCCCTGTTTATTGGAAGTTAAATTTTATTTACATGAATTGTGGATCTTAAAATAATTCGTTTATAATATAATTTCTATATTGTTAAATATTCGAATGTATTGTAATAATTTGTCGAAATATTTTGAAAGAATTTAATAAAATCTTTTTGATTTTTTTGAACGATTCCAGTTTTCCAAACTATATCAAGCTTTTAAATCTCTTAATACTTAATCGATGAACCTATTTGAAAAAAGTACTAAATATACCAGAGGGATACTTGGGTATTTTTTAATTTAAAGAGTATTAACTTTTCCATCACTGTTATATACGAAAATATTAACAATTAAAAGTAATGTTGCCAGAAAAAAATGCGTCTGTGACCTCAAAATCCCCATTTTTAGGATATAACCCCTCAGATTTGTTTGAAACGACTGTTTAGTTATTAAAAACACAGGCTTTCCTAAATTAACTTTAACTCATTTTCAAGCAGCTTTAAGTTTTTGCATCAATAATTTCAACAGCTATATACCAAAAGAATTCGCTCGTAAAATTTGGAAAATTTAAAATTGTGAAATAGCCGATTTGGTAAGAAATTTACTTATCTGGCAGCACTTGTTAAAAGCTTATTTTAGTACACTGACTCTTTTTTTTAGAACATCAATTCCTGGTATAAAAGCTCAAACAGCTGTTAGGAGAGTTTCATTTGTTCATAATTTACCGGTGAATTTGTGTGCCAACATCACAATTCATTAATTTCTTTTTTTGTTCAAGTGTTTAACAATCAAATTGACAAAAAAAAACCTTATCTTAAATAGTTCATAAACTATTTTGTAATTATTTATAATTTAAGAACTTTAAGTGCGAATAAGATTATTTCAACAAAATGGTGAATGTACCAAATGTTATGTTAAACAGTGGACATCCAATGCCAATTTTGGGCTTGGGAACATGGGGCGTAAGTACTAGATTGTAAATTACTTAACTATAAAAAAATTTGCCATTTCATTGTGAATAACTTTATAGATTATTTGAAAAGCGAACATGATAAAAATATCAATTATATAGGGATTTCGTCTGTAGATAAAGAATAAAAACGTCATTTGTTATTTTTTTTTTTGCTAAACTAGTTTTTTTGTTTTCTATATTATGTTTTTGTATAATATTATTCTTCTAGTATATTTATTAAATGCATATTGCATTCAAGGTCAACCGGCGGAGAATCAAGCAAAGAAATTCTATCGTAATAGTTTATATGTGTTGCCAGATTTAAAGTGATTTAAGTGTGAAGGGGGAAGGTTCGTATTAAATCGTTAAGGAAATTTCCACCTCTAGAATATTCAACAAAATTTGTGCAATGTGAATGAAACTTATAGAAAGTCAAATATTTAAAATAGTTAGAATAGTTTTGAAATCAATAATTTTTTTTTTTTTTTTGGAATTTAAGTTTTTATTTCGTGAAAAATTAAATAATTCTGGCAGGAGTAGAAGCACAAATAATATGATTATGGGTTTAAAATCAAATTGGCAATTACAAGAATATGTCAAAGGCCAAAGAATGTTTCATTTTTAAAATTTATTAATATTTCATCGAAAATATAGTATTTCAATAACAAAACTTAATATTTAACTTGTCTAATATTGTGAACACTTGTGACATGACAACAAACTTAATGTTTTAATCTTCAAATAATAAATATTTATTTTTAAAATGTGTTACATGAATTTATGGGTTTTAAAGTTTCGGAAATTATAGCTGTAGTACAGTTATACTCCACTTTTATGTTATTTCTGTGTTAGTTTCGTTTAAAGGCCAGTTCCAATTCATATTCTAGCAAATATATCTAGCTTCTTTTTTCGTCTGTATTAGTTATATCTGTTCTAGTTTAGTTCTATTTTCAGTTAAGTTCTAATTGAGTTCTACTACTGTTCTAGTTTATTTGTATTCAGTTATAGCTAAGTTCTAGTTGAGTTCTAATTCAGTTCTAGTTGAGTTCTAATTCAGTTCTAGTTCAGTTCTAGTTCAGTTGTAGTTCAACTCTTGTTCTTTCCATCGGCAATTTAACAGTGCTCAACTGTCATTCAAACACTCAGTAGGGTTACTCTTTCATAAGATTAAAAAAACCCCAATAAAGAAAACTTTAAATAACAATGAGAAGAAAACAACAGGAATGCGAATTGAAACAAAACAGACTGTTAATAATTAAAAAAAAAAATTATAAAACATATATTAAGGAGTAAAAATTAAATAACAAGGGTATTTTTAACATAAACACCAGAATGTTTTACCAGTTTAAAAAAATTATATGGAATTTAGAGTTAATAAGAATTCTTCTTTATGTTCATACATTTGTTATTTAATTTAAAAAGAATTCAGAGTATTATATCATTATATAAATATGTATAATATGTTAGAAAATAAAATATATGCACAAAAAATTATTGCATACATTTAGGTAAATTAATTTCACTTCAAATTGTAGTATACTTTAAGAGCAGTTATAAAATATTATACTATCAAATTATTTTCTGTAATAACAATTTATTCTCCTCCATCTACTTTTAGGTTTATTTGTTGATTTATTTGCCTTTAGTTTACACTCTCTGGAATACTCTAACAAAGGATATTTTATTATTTTATGTTTAATAAATAACATTTGTTATTTAAATTTAAACGTTTTTGTTTGCTTAATATTAGAGTATTATAAAAGAAAAATTATTTGATACTTTTCAATCAACTCAGTAGCAGCAGCGGCAATAAAAAAAACTTTCAAGACTTGTTGAAATTTAGAGAAAGTGTTGAAACAAATAACAAACACATTAAAAGTTTAAAATTTTTAAAGATTTCCTTATTGTATATATAAGAAAAAATTAATGAGCAAATGGTGAAAAAAAGTTTATTAAAATGTATAAGAGTTAAGGGCAAAATATCTTCTGCAAAGTTTTAAGTTTCAATACATCAATAACCCCTGAATCGAAGATTATCTAAAAGATTTTGAAGATTATTGAAAACAGTAGAATTTAAATTCAAATTATAACAAAAAAATCATATTCTATTTTAGTTTCAGTTAAATCCTTATTCTATTCTAGTTCAGTTTTAACTCATTTCTAGTTCAGTTCTAGTTCTAGTTCAGTTCTAGTTCAGTTTTAGTCTAGTTCAGTTTTAGTCTAGTTCAGTTCTAGTTCAGTTCTAGTCTAGTTCAGTTTTAGTCTAGTTCAGTTCTAGTCTAGTTCAGTTCTAGTCTAGTTCAGTTCTAGTCTAGTTCAGTTCTAGTCTAGTTCAGTTCTAGTCTAGTTCAGTTCTAGTCTAGTTCAGTTCTGGTCTATTTCAGATCTAGTCTAGTTTAGTTCAGTTTAGTATTAGACTTTTTTGTTTTTTTTTTTAGCAATTGTTTATAACTTGTACTGGTAACGGTATGGCTAACACTTTAAAAGAAACTATTCGCAGGGACGTGACAGACTATTTAAAACTGTAATTTTCTGCCAAAATTGTCAAAATTATAAGACTATAACAATATAGTCTGTCTATTATGTCGAATATATCACATCTATTACCGCCTAATAGTGTTTATAGTAAAGTCAACATTTTATCTATTGGCCTTCAATACTCTAAAAAATAATAGACATTTTAGCTTTTCTATGGGAATATTGACTACCTCGAAACAATTATATAAAGTTAGAAGGCTTGACTTATATTTTTTTATCTACTTTCGAAACAAATAAATGTCCGTTCTAAATTCTAGTATTTACTACTACAGCTCGAACTTCAGACAATATTTCTGAAAAAGCAATTGCTTAAATTAGTGACACATTTATAGAAATTTTAGCTACTAAGATTTTACCAGCAGCAGCAGAAGCTACAACTTGCAATAAAATTATTTAAAATTGATTTTAAGTTTATTTATCTACTATATTGAGTTCCATACAGTCAAAGTTATACCTTTAGTGGCTGTTGTATAGAATGTAGAAACATTTCTCCATTATTAAGGCAGTGTGTCTTTAGTATTTAAGTGCAACTGCGTAAATAAAACGATCGTATGTATTTGGTTGAGGATGTTTTCTTATATGGGGGATTTCATATTACCGGCTGACATACTATCAGGACTATAAACAAACTATATTCTAGAATGTAGGTAGAATAAAATCAGCACCATAGATCGACTATAGTCTGGACTACAGACCAACCATAGTCTGCACTATAGACTGACAATAATCTGCGCTATAGAACGACTATAGTCTGCACTTTAGATCGACTATAGTCTGCACTATAAATCGACTATAGTCTGCACAATAGATCAACTATAGTCTAGACTATAGACCGACTATAGTCTGGAATATAGACCGTCTATAGTCTGCACTATAGTCTGGACTATAGACCGGCTGTAGTCCGGACCATAGACTATAGCCAGGATTGTAGACAGGCTAAAGTCTGACTATGTTGACCATAAACATACTTCAGTCTAAATTATTGACGGAATATCACCCGATCTGTAAGCTGACTACAGGATTCTAGACAGACTAAAGTCTGACTATGGACAGACAATTATCTTGACTATAAACAGACTTTAGTCTAAATTATGGACAGAATATCACCCGAACTGTAAGCGGACTACATTCTAGACTGTAGGCGACTATAGGATTGTAGACAGACTAAAGTCTGACTATGGACAGACAATTGTTTTAACTATAAACAGACTTTAGTCTAAATTATAGACAGAATATCATCCGGACTGCAAGCGGACTACATTCTAGACTGTATACGACTACAGTCTAAATTGCAGGCGACCATAATCAGGATTATAGGGGAAGTGTAGTCAGAACTGTAGACATTCTATAATCGGGACTATAGATGTACCCTATTCTGAAGTAATAGACAGGCTATTGTCTGGACTAAAGACAATAGTCTGGACTATCGACAAGTTAGAGTCTGGACTATAGACAGGCTTTAGTCTGGATTATAGACTGGACTATGGGCAAACTATAGCTAGACTTTAGACAGATCATAGCTTTAGCTTGGACTATAATTTTAACTATTCCTAACTTTACTACACTATAGTTCATCATTTTTAAACCATACACTGATTTGTTGATGTTTTTATATAGTTTCCTTGGTAAATCAGATTTCTCTATGAAATACCCCCACTTTAAAAAATTTTGTTTGTATTGTATCCCATTTTAGCTATCGGCTGGTTGCTTTCAACAATAATAACAGCAAAAAAAATTTACAAAAATAGCTAACAAAATGAAAGCAAAAAAGAATGACATGACTGTACTTGTTGCTGGTTTTCTTAAAACTTATTTTTTTCAGTTCTTAGTTGTATTGGCTTTTTGACTATATTTGAGAGATAAAATCTTGAAAGAAAACATTAAGATATTGACAATATTGGTAGAGATTAAATGGTATAAATGATTTTTTTTTTAGGAAATTTGTTCCAAAAGGGAGAGGGTTTTGACTACTGTGAAAGATGTTTGTTTAAATTAGAACTTATTTGCAACCAAAAAAGTTAATAATTGTGATCTTAATATAAATAATTTCATGTAATTTTCTGTAATTATTTAAAAAAATAATTTATGAGATAAGTTTTCTTCAACTCGTCACACATACCTTTCCCCTCCCTGGCTAGGTTTGTTGACCTTTAAATTTATCTGGTGTCATTGTGCATAAAGTTGTTGCTTTTTCTTTTTGTTTTAACAAAAAAAGAATCGGTTACTCATAAATAAAAACTTGCTAAACTAAATTGTACAGCACTTTTTATGTCAACACTCCCTAGAGAGCAATAAAAAAAAAACAACATTTGTCTGTCATCGAATTTGTTCCACTGTACAATTGTGTGCCAAACGGCACACAATTCCATTTGGAATGAAAAAAGAAAAAACATTTTTTTTTTTTTTGCAAAAATAAACAATAATCGAACCTTAATAAGAAAAACGTACGCGACTTCACAATACGAAAAAAACAAATAAAAAAGTCAATGAACGATCAATGAATTCACAATTTAAATGAAATGCATTGTAATGCTGCTGATGAATGTTTGTTTGTATGATTATGTGTTTATCGGCTGCCGTGGCTGTAAAAAAAAAGAAAAAATCATCGCTAGCAAAAACTTGGATGAGGACAACATGATCGTCACTATTATCGATTTCTTTATTTGTGAAAATGAAAAAAGAAAAATATAAATAAATTAAAAATCATCATCATCATCAATTCCCTAAACAAAGTGCAAGTGTTTTTAAGATTTTACAAAGTGGGAATGATGCATCATCGTTGTTATACGGTGGGCAAAAAACTTTAAAATACTGATTCCAAACAACAGTCTAATATTGAATTCGAAAAGGATTATAAATGAATGAGAACTGAACTAGAACTGAACTAGAAATGAATTAG
>JACGTJ010002450.1:0-11462 GCA_014858695.1 Chrysomya rufifacies | reverse complement strand
TTTTGTTTTTAATATAAATTCTATTATTTTTTTATATTTAATTAAAATAATAAACTTTTTACCCATTTAATAGAAAAAAATATATTTATAGAGAAAAAAAGTAGCAAAAAAGGCGACATTTGTAAAGGAGTTTTATGTTCTTATGACAATTTACGTTTAAAGTTCTTTTTTCTTTTTTTAATGACAATACATTTTCTTTTTGTTTTGTTTAAATTTTAATAATTATTTAAATATATAAGAGTTTCTTCTTTCTTTTTGTTTTGTGTAAGTGTAAGAATGGTTTTTGTTTATTTATGTAAGTGTTTTATGTTTGAAGGGTTTTTATTTGTTTGTTGTTGTATTTATTTGATTGGAGTTGTATTGGTATGGAGTCTTAGAGCAGAACACATAAATTTTTCTTGGGTTTTTTCTGTTTCTTTTCGGGTGATTTCTTATTAATCTGTCTAACCAAATCATAAAATATATCCACAACATTCACTTTAGCTTTGGCAGAGGTTTCCATAAAGGCGCAGTTAAATTGATTGGCCAAACTTTTACCCAACTCTTTGCCCACAACACGTTCATCTTCGAGATCGCATTTATTGCCTACCAACACCATGGGTACATCATCTGTATCCTTGACTCGTAGAATCTGTTCCCTTAAGTCTTGCAAATCATTAAAGGTGGATTGTGCGGTTATGGAATAGACTAAGACAAAACCTTGACCATTTTTCATATAAAGATCACGCATAGCGGTGAATTGTTCTGTACCGGCAGTATCTAAAATCTCTAACATACATTGTTGACCATCGACTTCCACCTGTTTACGGTAACTGTCTTCAATTGTGGGATCGTATTTTTCCACAAAGATACCTTGTACAAATTGTACGGTAAGGGCAGATTTGCCAACACCACCACTACCCAAAACAACAATTTTATATTCACGCATTTTTGGTTGTTGTTGTTGTAGTTGTAGTTGTTCTTTTTAATTTAGATGTTTTTGTTGTAAATAAGGCTTTGGGTTATGTGTTAAGTTTAGTTGTTTGGTTGATAGGTTGTTTATCTTATCACTTGTTGTTGTTACTGTTGCTGTTATTATAATTATTATTGTTGTTGCTATAAAACGTTTTCGCAACTCGTCGTTGGTTTCTGGGGTGTGAAAGTATGTGTCTCTGTGTGTGTGTTTTTATGTTGTTTGCTTTCCAAATGTTTAATAAGAAATTTTATGGGAAGCTTGTGCTGTTTTTTTTTTTTTTTCTTCTTAATTTCTTTTCTCTCTATTTTACAACAGAAAACTTTGTCTCTTAAATAAAAAAAAACACACAAAGGAATTAATGGTTTCCCACTGTCATAATAAATTAAATGCTTTTAAAACAGTGTTGCCGCTTAGGATTATTAATCACATTAAAATGATGACTATGGAATTGTAAAAATTATTGTCAAAAAGTTTCCATTAAGCCTAAGATGTAATAAAAGAGATCTTGAACTAAAACTATATAAAGACAACTGTAATTGAAATGGACTAAGTTAAAACTGAGCAATAAGTTAAATAAAATTTAATTAAAATCAACACTAAAATGGACAAAATCCTTTTTTGACTGCCATATTTGTCAGACGTGAAACTAAATGAGAACTCCAAATTAGACTCAATTACAAATTAGCAAAAAAGTCCATATTTGACTATAGCCTTAGAACTGCCATATCGAAAAAAATATTACAGTATTTAAATAAAATATAAAAAAATATAAAGATATCAAAATCTAAAAGTCAAATTATACAAAGGAAAAATAAAATAAGATAAGAGTGCACCTAAAATATTTTGATTGTATATCAAGATTACCGGAATTATTAATCTTTAATTTTGCGATTCGAGTGAACTTAAAATGTTTATCTTATTGTTGTTGAATAAAAAGGTTTAAAAGTTCCACTTGTCCTATATATTTCAATACCAAAAACAAAATTGAAATTCAAAAAAGCAACTAAGCCATTGTACCTGAGGAAAAATTCACTTAGAGTTTTGTTACGAAAAAAAAAACATTAGTAATAATGCTGACTTGTTCTAAGTTTGTTTAATTTTATAACATTATAAAAGTCACAATTAATTAATTAAAATTTTTACAATTTCTAGTATCACAGAAATCGGCAACACTGTTTTTAACCAAAGCCTTGTCTTTTTTCAGTTAATTTTTATTGTTGTTGATTTTTTTCTCTTTGTACCTTTTTCTTTTATTTTTTAATAAAAATTCTTTAACTTTTTTTGGCACTTTAATTCTTTTTGTTCTCTTTTAAACAATTTTTTAATTATTTCCTTTTAGTGCCGCAATTTACTAACTAAATAAAATTTCACCTAAAAGAAACAAAAAAAAAACACTATTAATTTTTTTATAATAGAAAAAAAACATAAAACAATTTCAGAAATTTCTTTTTTTCTTTATCTCTATACTTTTTTTATTATTTTTGCTTAAAAAAATAATTAACTCATTACTTCACTACTAAAACACTTTTAACAAAAAAAATAACAACTCTAAAACAAATGACTCATAAGAGCATTATTAAATACACACTCAATTAACTCTTATTTCCTTTACTCTTTTTTTTTATTAATTACACTCACTCTTTGACACAAACACATATATACTAATTTTTTCACTTTTTTCTTTTCATATACACATACGTGTTTGCTTTTTCCTTCTTTTTTGTACTTTGTGTCACACGAAAAAAAAAATTTTTTTTGAGTATAAAATTTCCGCTGAACTTGCCTTTTTTTCGTGTTTTTTCTGTTGTTAATTTACGGAGTTTTTTTTGTGCTTTTGTTATATAAAAAATTATTAACAATTTATGCTTATTTTAATAAATAACTTATAAACTTTGTTTTTAACACAATTTACGTTATAAATTTAACGTTTTTATGGGAAAATTTTCACAAAACATGAGAGCTAAGAAATTTTTGTCTGTATTCTGTTTCAATACGGGCGTCACACTTGATGAATGAATAAAGGCGACGGTAAATATTCGTTAGCGGCTTAGAGTGCATTATTTGACGGCGACAGTGCCGGCAAATTGTTTGAGAGTTGATGTTTTTTGTAACGGCTTAAATTTATTTGTGTGGCTTAGAGTTACACAGAAATTTATATAAAGACATTCGTTGTACGAAGGGCAAACTTGAAACAAGTGTACTTCCTTCGATATATTATTGTGTTTTGACAATGTTTCATGATATTGTCGAGAATTATTTGTTTTAGTTCACTTTTAATTCAGTTCTAGTTTAGTTCCATATAGTTATATCACGAAATTTAAGAAATGGATCTTAAAATTAAGTGTATTGTACAATTTCCATAAAAAAAGTACTTTTGGGCTGGTACCAAACAAAATAGGCTATTTGCCATCTCAGATTTATATAAATTAACGTTAAGTTAATATGCGTTATTAAAAAACAAATTAATTATTTTCAAATTTCTTTTATCTGTTAATGATTTAAAAGTTTGAAAAGATTTTTTAATTACAAAATATTTTGTTCCATAGATTTTAAAATTTGTTTGTAAAAAGAATTTGAATTTTGAAGGAATCAAAATTAAATATGAAAATTAACTATTTTCAATTATATTCTTATTTTACAAAATGATAAATACAACTGTTTATATAAATTTGAGAATCAAGACGGGAAAATATAACGCCGTCAAAGACAACGATTTACTGTAAATAAATTGGTAGGCATATTAACTTAACGCCGTACTAAATAGCCGGCTTCTCTAAGCAGATGACATATGCAGCCAGTGTTACTAATGTGTTTGAACAATACAAAAACGTGTAGAGATATACAGCGATTTTAATAAATAAATTAACAGAGTTGTTAAATGTTAGTTCTAATTGGACCAAGAAAGTCAAATCTACTAAATTCTATACCAACACAAAATAAAATGCACTTTTTGGTCGAATTATATTGTTAGTGAGAGGGCGAAACATTTTTGTGAATTTGTAATATTGATAAAACTTATTGTGTTATCCGTTCATTTTATACAAATCTTTTGCGAATATTTTCTATAAGAAAGAAATTTTGTAGAATTATTAAAAAAGGAATTTTTTTGAAAATTTCTTGAAAAAAGGAAATGTTAAGAAAATTTCTTTAAAAAATAAAATTTTTTGAAAATTTCTTTAAAAAATAAAATTTTATAAAAATTTCTTTAAAGAATAGAATTTTATTAAAAATTTGTGAAAATTTCCTTAAAAAAATTCTTGAAAATTTCTTTAAAAAAGGAAATTTTTTGAAAATTTCTTTAAAAAAATAAAATTTTATAAAAATTTCTTTAAATAAGGATATTTTATGAAAAATATCTTTAAATAGGAAATTTTATGAAAAATTTTCCTAAAAAGGAAATTTTATGAAAAATTTCCTTAGAAAGGAAATTTATTGCAAATTGCATTACAAAGGAAATTTCATGAAAATTTCTTTAAAAAAAGAAACTTTATGAAAATGTCTTCAAAAAAGAAAATTTTATGTAAATTTCCATAAAGAAAAAAATTTTCTAAACATTTTCTTGAATTTTTATAAAAAAAAATTCACTAAAAAAAATTTATGAAAATTGTCTCAAAGAAGGAATTTTTTTTGAACATTTTCCCAAATCTAGAAAATTTTACACAAATTTCTTAAAAAAATTAAATTTTATAAAAATTTTCTTAAAAACGAATTTTTATACAAATTTCCTTAAAAAGGAAATTTTATGAAAATTCTCTCAAAAAGGGTAAATTTTGAACATTTCCTTAAAACAATGAATTTTATGAAAATCTTCTATGTTTTTCTATACAGTGAAAAAACTTCGTTTAGTTTAGTATATAATTTTTTTTTTTATTAATTTTATTATCAAAGCCATTATTAGGCTAAAAAAAAACTTAAAACTCAAAACTAAAAAAAAAAATATTACAAAAAATTCGTTACAAAAATTTTTAACGATCAATTACAAATAACATAAGGAGTAGGAGAAAAACTTAAAAATAAACTTTATAAATCTGAAAAAACCTTTTTTTTGTTTTATTTTTTCCGTATAAATCTAAAACACAATTAAGTGAAATAAACACACACACAAAAATATCAACCATAAAAAAGAGACAACGAGGTATTAGCGAATTTTTGTAATCATACCAGCTGCTATAGTAACACCAGAAACACGTAACATAATGCGTCCCAATTCCTTAAAGTCTGCATAACGTTCAATGCATATTGGCCTTGTAGTTTCCAACTCGACTAGAGCACATGAGTTATTGCCTAGACAACGTGGTTTTTTCTTAACAACTTCTCCGGTACCTTTATGGATCTGAGCATTAAGTTTACAAATGACAGCCGGTTCGATAAGAGATTGATGATGCAACAGCACTGGAAAACCAATGGTAATGGGTACTTTTACGTTGAAAACTAAAATACGTGCTTGGAACCGTGAGGTTACAGGTATGGGATGTTGAGGATCACATATAATATGACCCACCATTATGTTATTAACATCAACACCTGATAATGTTACAGAAACTTGATCACCAGCAAATACCGTATTTTGTGTCATTTCATCGATCAGAAGATTTTTAACTTGACCTTGTTCCCTGAGTGGTCCCACCAATACTTTATCATTAACAGCCAAAACACCCGTTTCAATACGACCCGAAATACAAAAACCAGCTCCAGTACCCTTGAATATATCCGATACCGACATACGAAAAGGTTTATCTATAGATCTTTCAGGAATTTTGAAATTATCTATAACAGATAATAGATGTGGTCCTTTATACCACGAAGTTAAAGCTTCAACGGTAGATGGTTTCGTAAGATTTTCTCCGGTTAAACCAGAGCAGGGAGTATACGTCACATCAGATTCTTTGAATCCAGCTTGTTTAAGGAACGCTTTTAATTTTTGTACAATTTCATCGAAACGTTCTTTCGACCATCCTACTGTATCGAGTTTATTGATAACTACACCCAATTGATTAACTCCGAGAGAGCGCACCAATATAGCATGTTCTCGTGTTTGACCACCCAAATCGAAGCCAGATTCAAATTCACCTCTAGTGGCATCTATTACTAAAAGTGCAACATCAGCTTGAGTGGCACCAGAGATCATGTTGGGTATGAAATCTTTGTGTCCGGGAGCATCTAGCAAAGTTATGACTTTGGTGTCGGTTTCAAAACGGAAGTGACCAACGTCCATGGTAATGCCTGAAGAAAAAAAAAAAACAAACATTTTTTTTTTCTGTAAAAAGGAAATTTTACAAAAATTTTCTACATAAAGAAAATTTTTGAAAAATTTTCTACATAAAGGAAATTTTTCGAAAATTTTCTGCATAAAAGAAATTTTTAGAAAATTTTCTATAAAAGGGAGTTTTTGATTTTTTTTTTTTATAAAATGAATATTTTTTGAAAATTTCCTATAAAAAAGAAGTAAAAGTAGATTTTCCAAAAAATTTTCTTTTTATGGTAATTTTCCAAAATTTCTTTAAAAAAATAAATTTTTCTATGAAAAGAAAATTTTCTATAAATTGTTTATAATTTTAATTTAATTTTTTTTTTTATAAAAAATTTGTATTCCGCACTAACCTCTAGCTCTTTCCTCGCCAGTTTCATCCAACACCCAGGCATACATAAAACTCTGTTTACCCAACTTCTTCGATTCCTGCTCATGTTTGTGCATAACACGTTGCGAAACATTTCCCGTAGCATACAATAAATGCCCCATAAGAGTACTCTTACCCGCATCCACATGACCAATAACAATCATATGAAAATGATGCTTCTGATCGGAACGTTCTTTGCTATATAATTGTTTATTATCTCGTTGTGCTTGTTCTTTCGAAACCTTAAAAATAGCTGCACCATCAGTTGGCAATTTCTTAGTAGAATCCTCACTAACATCTACTGGGGTATTACGACCTGATGCTGCTGGGGAACTTTGCAACAATGGGGAACTTATATCAAAGCCTCTCTTAACTTCACCCTGTGCCGCTGTGACCTTGACAACAGGAGCTGCAGCTGCTGATTTATCCAATTCGCCTAAAGCCAATTTCGGTGGACCCACTTTTACTGGTACATTGGTGGATTCCTTTTGTACACGTTTTGCTTTATTTTCACATTCATCATTTAATATCTCATCTAAAATTTTATTTATGTCATAGCCAAATTTAATCGATGTCTCAACAATTCTTTTCTCAGATACTGTGTCGCCCACAACACTGCGTACTTCATCGATGCAAGATGTCAGTTGGGCCTGTTCCATATCGTTTAGTACAGGCATTTGAAAATTATCTGAATCTCTTCTTGTTTTATCATAAGATTTGTCAGCATCTTCTTCATCGTCGCCCTCCTCCTCCTCTGCAATATCTTTGTTATCCCTCATAAAGGCCGACATAGATTGTTGACCACGAGCACGATCATATAACCATTGCTGGGCATCTGTTGGTGATATACAGTTATCATCGTCGACGGAATGGCCATATATGTCATCATAGCCATCATATTCGTCGTTGTAGTCCATGGTACGGACAATTCTGTGACGTGACATTTTTGTTGCGTTTACTTTTTATCGTCTCGTTTTTGCACAAAATTCTATTTACTTTTTTTTTGTAATTCAGCAATTAATTATTTCGTTAGTATTTGTTTACTATTCATGGATTTAACAGCGTTTTTGTTAATTTGTGAAATTCATTTATTGAACACATTGGACAAGAAAAATTACGATAAATTGTGTTTTTAATGTGAACAAATGAAATACGGATTCATTGAAAGGGAATTGTGTGTGGTGGAGAAGTGAAGTAGCTGTCAGTCTGACAATTATTGTTATTGTAGTGGTAATCAGCTGTCTGTTTGAAATTTTCCGGTAAATTCTTAAACACAGGGTGGTTCATAGCAATCGATTTATTGTTAATAATGTACGAGCTTTCAATTATATATAGCATGCTAGAAAATATAAATAATTCGAGTTATATTTAAATTGTAGGTAATTTAAAAATTAAAGAATTGTTTGAAAAACTTGATTTAAAAAAAAAAAACAAATAAATAAAGGAAAGTAATGAAAAGTAGCAATCTCATTACAATCCCCAGAATAAGTTGAGATTGTCAATCGATTTGGCAAGTAAACTTATTTTTAAACGTTAATAGATATTTTTTCGTTGAACAATTCAATCAATATAGAAAAAAGAAAAACCTGTAACTCGAAAACTATAAGAGATACAATAAATGATATCGGTTCATTTAAGTCGGAACTAAAAGTGTTATTGTGCTGCAATTAAAAAAGTTACAGTATTGTAAATCTGAAGTTTTTGATTTTTACTACAAACTTTATAAAAATTCACATTTTTGTTTTGCATGATTTTTTTTTAAATCATATCATCGTTATTGAGAAGGTCGAGTTGATACTTATTTTATTTTTTTATTTTATATTGAAAAAGATTTCACATTTTAAATATTTTTAGAGAATAATATATAATATATATATAATAATAACGTTATTTAATGTATTACTATGTGACACACCCAGTTATTGATACTTTTTCAAGCAACGCTGTGCTCCACATTAACATTGAACAGCTCTGTTTTGTTTACCATTAAATATTTCACAAATCGCTTGATTTTGAAGAACTCTTTTTTACGAAGCAACAATTAAGATGTTTTAAAATTATATAATAAATTAAATTCTAACTAACTTAGTAGAAAAAATAATTGTAACAAGTTATGGAACATATTGATGAAGCTAAACGTAAACCCAGACGCACCAAAGGTACACCATCCTATCAGATTAGAAATCGTTTTGCAGTAGCTGGCATTATAGCGGGAAGTGCATTATTTGCATTGTGGTAGTAAGTTTATGATAAAATGATAAAAAAAATTAAATGTATAATAATTATTACTATCTTTTTTTTTCTAGTTCAACACCTATCTTCCGCATAGCAAATGAAAAATTAATGCGTGATTTAACCACCGCTTCTGAGGAAGAAAAAGATCGTAAAATTATTTTCAATTTGGTGGGTGCACCCAGAACAGCAAAGGCCATTAAGGAGACTATAGAGGAAAAGAATAAATTAATGTCAGAACGTTAAGCGATAGCAGTTTTGACGAAATGGATCGAGAAACGCGTAAAGCTAATTTAAAAAAATTACAATTACCCAGTACCTCGAGCAACAAACAACAACGGTAGGATAATTTTTCAAGTTTTCACACCTTATATTGTTCAGTAGTTACTAGTAAATATGTGTTATAAGTAGCCATATATATATTTCTAAATAAATAATGTAAAACTTAGAAAAAAACTGGACTTTTAAATTTGTATATTCTTTTTTTAATTGAAGTAAACCAAGGCAAACGATCAAAACCAACAACTTAGCGCCCACTGCAAATACTGCCATTACAAATTATTTTTTAACACCTGAAAAACATAAAGATAAGAGAAGTGAAGAAAATTTAGAAAATAAATCTCATAGCCCTAAACGTTCCCCTCAGCAAGTTAAAACTGATGAAGGCGACGAAGATGTAACAACAAAACCTGCTACTAAAACACGCACAAAACGTACAAAATTAGATGCATTTCTTTTCAAAGATCCCAATGACATTCCTGAAAGTATTACAAATGTTAAGAAACTATTAAATGACGATGATTTGGAGGTGCCCGAAAAGAAAGTGAAAAGAGCACCCAAATCCTCTGCCAGTCAAACAAAACCTACTAGAAAGCCAAGAGCAAAGAAGCAATCTACTATTAAGTCGGCATTTTTTAGAAATGAACAATTATTTGCCGAAATTGCTGCTCAACATTGTGCTGCCGATCACTTTGATGGTGATGACGTTCAGTTGGCTTTAGCAATTTCCCAATCCGAAGCCGAGAGTAAAGGAATTGTTGAGGCAAATGATAAGGCAGGAGAAGGAGAGCTGGATCTTGAATTGCTGGAAGCTAATAAAGATGATTCTGAGTCAATAAGAGACAAATTAAAAAAATATGGATTTAGAACGGCAGAGAAAAATGGTAAGTATTGTATAATCTATAGTCTAAACTATAGCCCAATTTATATTCTAGTCCATATATTCTAACCCATTACTTATATCTAGATTACAACACTTTTGCTGCTGCTTTTCTGCCCAAAACGAATGGGCGCCGGCCTAAAGGTAAATGGGCCAACAAATTTACAGCTCTAACTCTACGATGCCCAGAGAAACAATTAAGAAAATTACAAAATAATATTGAAAAACTTTTAAACAGTCAATTTCGTACCAAACCTTTAACAACACAAGAATCTCTACTACCACCGTATAAACTACAAAGTTCTTTATTGAAAAAATCGAATATTTCTGAAAATAAACGTTTATTACAAACCATAGAAAATGTAAATCAAACAGATGAAAATTATTTCATTACAGAATTATTTGAAGTTAACAGATTGCCGGCTGGATATTTATTAAAAGATTGGAGTGCTATACCTGGAAGAAATTCAAGTGAGAAAATTAGAAATAAAGAAACAATAGAAAGATGCTGGAAATTAGAAAATGTTTGCATTAAACTCGAAGAATATTTGAATTCTAAAAAATATTTGGATTGGACTTTAAATAATGCGATTACGGAAAAACCAGATAAAATGGAAAATAATAAAGAAGAGCAGGAGATGGAGTCGGAAGTTCCTGCAAATTTA
This sequence comes from Chrysomya rufifacies, assembly GCA_014858695.1. Classification (NCBI taxonomy): domain Eukaryota; kingdom Metazoa; phylum Arthropoda; class Insecta; order Diptera; family Calliphoridae; genus Chrysomya; species Chrysomya rufifacies. The sequence continues at coordinate 833 of JACGTJ010002450.1, read as the reverse complement.
TGTAATATTGCTAAACATGAAGATAATCCAGAACTTGATAAAACGCTAGAATTACAAAGAAATGAAGTTGAAGGGAAAACTGTAGATTCTAATCATAGTTCTACAACTAGGGATAATATTAGAGAAATTATAGACTTAAATACCAAGTCCCCTAATAAAATTTTATCTTCAGATAAGACTTCAAACGAAGATTTAAGAACAAATTTAAAAACTATAGATTCAAATCTTAGTTCCCCTAAAAGTGATCAAGAAATTTTAAAACTTCTGCCTGCTACAAAGACATTAAATTACATGCAAGTTTCTACTTCCACAATAAATACACAAGCCACTATAAATTCCACGCAAAAGAACAGATCAAATTCACCAGATTTATTTGCTGATGATTCTGATGTGGAAATGGAAGATGTTGAACGTAAAACTGGAGGTAGTTTGATAAAAATATAGAATACATTTTTCTATTTATTATCTTTATCTTTATGTTAGAAACAGTGATAAATGTTGGTAAGCAACGAAGTCGTAATAGTTCTATGGAAAATTTGGAGGCCGGTGTTACTACTTATGAAATTTTTTCAAGTGATGAAGGTAATTTATAAATCGGAGTGTTAATTTTTTAAGAAATTTGTTTTTAATGATTAACTTAATTTGATTTTCTAAAATTTTTGTTTAGTAAAGAATACTTCATTATCGAAACAAAATGATGAATCAGCAGCTGAAGGTAATTAACTAGTCTAAGTCTAAATTTATAATTATAGACAAAGTTCAGTTTTTTAATGGTTATCCGTCATTGAATTAGAACTTTAATAGAACGGAACTAGAACTGAACTAGAACTGAA